>JAJIYU010010093.1:0-16395 GCA_030144865.1 Tinospora cordifolia | reverse complement strand
ATTTCAGTTTACAACAATAACCTTTGATTTAAAATCTTGATAAAATTGACACTAATAGTAAATTGGGCTTTAAGATTGTTGTCCTTAAACCGTTCCTATAAGACGACATTCGGACACAACTGGCTTTTACTACTTGCAACACTGTATACTTGCAATGCTCACCAATAAGTTTTTGGCGTTGTTGCCAGGGACCGTGTTGTAATACCCCAAAGATTTGTAAAAATTATATGAACGAAATAAAATCATTTGACTTTGAAAATATGTACACAAGTATATGTTAAATACGTGGTGCAAGTATTAAAGACTAAATGAGTACAATATATGTTATAAATATAATATTATATAATATGTGTGTTTAGATAATATATTGTTATAACATATTATGTAATCTATCATGAGAAATGATATGCAAGTGTAAAGGTATATATATATATATAATTAGTAATTATAAGAATAATATATATGTATTCGCTTGAATTCGACGAATTCGCCGAAAAACGAAACAAGTGAGACAAAAAATAATAAAAAATAACAATAATAATTTGGCAAAATCATTGAATTCGCGCAATTCATGAATTCAGTGATTTTGCCGAAATCACGAACTGGCACATGAGTCGAGGAACGAAGGGATGAACGAGAAAGAAAAGGGGAAAATCGTGAAACACACGATTTTTCCAAAAATGCAATCCTGACCATAGAATTGTGCGAAAAAAATATGAAAAAACCCTAAATTTCAAACCCCAAACCCTTAGTCACACCAATTAAGTAAAAAAATGAAAGTTTTCTACATTAGAAAAGCAAAATATTACGAAACTAACCCCCGAAGATTCTATATAAACCTCCCTACCCCACTCATTTCATTCATCCAAACAAGAACTGAATAACACTTTTCTTGCTCTCTTTGCCTCCTTCTTAGCACCTTTAGTCTCTTTTTTCTTGAGTTGTTCTAAACAGCCCGTGAAGTAGTAGCAACAAAGTGCTACACAGATCTTGGCAAAAAGATCTAAAAGGAAGTTAGGAAGCGATCTCGAGGTGAAATAATTTTCACCTTTTAATTTATTATTTTGATTCAAATAATGTTTGCTTGTGTGGTTAGTTTAATTCTCTTTTACAAGTTTTTTCATATGCAATTAAATTATTATATTGTTCCTAACTGAGAGAGTATGCTCTATAGTTACGTCTTATATAATCTTCTATATCAGAAATCAAAAGTCGTCTTCCAATTTTATTTTAAATGTTGATCTATGGTGTAATTATACCTTGAAATGTTTAAATTATGATTAAATAGTTATTTGTTATGTTCCTACAATTAATAAAAGATTAAATAGAGATTTTAACCATGTACCGGCACAGGGTCGAAGTTGCATCATGAACATTCCCAGCAGGAGTTATGAGGAAATAGAAGGTTCGAATTTGATCCTACCTCACTCTGATGGGTTTGAGTTCAGTGTAGTAGCTCTTTCCCAAGAGTTGAAATATTGGATGACAATAGAAATAATAAATTGGTTGAATCATTTAATTTCCTGTAAGTAGTTGCTATACATGTTTTATTTTGTCGAAATAATGAATTAAATATTTGGGATGATTCACTAAGCTTCATAGCTCACCCTTCATTTTTAATATTTCAGGAAATTAATTATAAAGGATGCATGGGCATTATTTAATATGTGAAAAATTTTATTTAATTTCATTATAGGGCATGTGAGCCCAAATTTATTTAATTATTTCATTTCGTTGTAACAAAAGTTGAATTATTAGCCTTGAATTTTTCTATTAAATAATAAAGGATTTATTTTATTTGATGGCATCATAGATTTTTTTTGTACATAAATTAATGTGCACATGATATCTCATAGATATGGAAAAGAAAACAGAATAAGGATAATGTAACACAGGACAGCCTCCGGCCCAAAAATATTAAGAAAGGAAAACATACTATCAGATGACATGGGCCCGAGCATGGAAGGCGAGGTGTTACAAAGGTGGTATCAGAACCTATGTTGTAGATGTCTTGGGCAAGGATTAAAAATAATTGACCGGTCACGTAAGATCTTTAATTCGAATTAATTTAGAAGGCCCTACCTCTTGTTTTGGAAATTAAAATTATTTTGAAAAATTATTTTTCAAAAAAGGAATATAGGGTTTTCAACTATTTTGTTTGAATACAAAAATTACGAGTTGAGCTGATAGTGGATAAGCCTTGTCCCGAGTAAAGTTAAACATTGAAAGGGAGACATGTTATTGCGTTCTAGAAAGCAAAGTTGTTAAGTAAACTTCGGTCTCGCCATCCGATCTGAAGGTTGCCCCACTAGCTCATACAAGTAGTCAGAGCTGAAGAACACACTTCTTTTCTATGAAAGAAAACTAGAAGGTGGTAACTAAGGGCGATGAACTTATTATCGTTCAAAGGAGATGTCAAAGGCAGTATTGCGAGTATATGAAAGTTGATGATTCGCCAGAATAACTTCTCAAATTGGACTTAAACACTAGGTTTAGGAGAGAAACCTTAGGCGAAAACTTGAGTGGCACAGTGAACCATAAACAAAACATTAGGATACAAGTTAGAGACTGAAAATGTATGAAAAACGAAATGCTTGTGTGGTTAGGGCACAAGATCGAGAGGATCCTATATCTCTAGTTTCTATGTGGTATGGAACGCATAAGAATTCAGGGGTATAGAAAAATCCTAGATTTTGAGAATGACGGACCATATTTGTTGAATGATCGGTGGCTTTGGATAAACTTGTTTCTCTATGCTTGGCTAGTATGGGACAGTCAAATATAGTGGCACTTGGGAAGCCAAAGAAATCGAGACATTTGCAAAATTGATTGGGGTTAGTGAAACTTCTGAGTAGAAGTCTATGTCGATGAGCAAGGGTGGTATGAGACACTCGAACTCGAAGGCATAGGCAGAAACCCAGAATTTTGTTATGCTAAGCATGAACTTGCATTATTGAATGATTGAATGTATGATGATGTTACTGTTTGAATATGCATGTATGAGACCAAATCCTATACCCAAAAACAAAAAGAACTTAAAAGAATAAACCATTAGGCCACTGGACAAATTGAGAACCTAAAAACTTAAAATCTAGAGTCATGATAGTACGACAACGCAAAGCTGCGAAAACTAGAACTAAAACAACTTAATTTGTAGATAAATGGCTGAACCTAGAAGATACACTCCTAAGGCTACAACATCTGACGAGACTAATTCTTGGGGGCAAGAAGTACCGAATAACGTAACTAAGAACCAAATGGAAAATATGATATTAGAGGTCACAAGGAGGGCCATGGAACAAATTGTGAGGGCCCTACCCTAGATAACAGCTCAGGTGGCACCGCAGCCACAGGTCCACGAGCCTATCCCGGTGCAGTAGCCAGTACTAGTACCAGTGCCAGTACTAGTGCCCGAGGTTCTAGCTTGTCAGGAGGAACATAAGAATCTGGAAGATAGTGAGCATAAAAAGATGTTACTGGATATAAAAAAGCTTCAACCATCACAATTTGATGGTATTGTTGATAGCTTAATAGCTGACCATTGGTACCAGGAATTAGAAGAATACTTAGATGTATTGAGAGTAACGGGTCCTAGTAGGGTAGCATTGGCTACCCATCAATTCAAGGGACCAACTAGAAGTTGGTGGTGGATGGTAAAAGCAGACCTGAACATTAATGTTAGCAGAATGAACTGAGAAGAGTTTAGGGAGATATTTTACAAGAAATCCTTCCTCGAAGCAACACTGACGAAGATGTAGGACTTTATTTAGTTAAAATAGAAAGATATGATGGTGGTCGAGTATCAGGCCACATTTATCGAATTGGCCAAGTTCTCACCTGAACTAATTAGTGAAGATAAGAAGAAGGTCAACCGCTTCACTTAGGGTCTCAAGATTGAGATCCAAAAATTAATAAAGACAGCATGGCCGAAGACATATAGAGAAGTCGTAGACAGGGCATTGACTTTAGAATAGGAATTGAACTTCAAATAGAAGTTTAGTAACAGGAACAAGAGGCCAGGAGATGGCAAAGACGATCAGGGGTCTCACAAGAAACAAAATTTCAACCAAAAAAATTATAGAAATAAGGTACCCTATGCCCTACAGCAAACAAGGCCAAACAAAGAAGAACCAAAGGAGCAAGCAAGACAACAAAGCCTATGCTATTATTGCAACCAACCGGGACATCTAGCGAGGTTTTGTCCTGCTAAAGTCCAGGCCCCATAGCAACAATAGCATCAAAGAGGAAGACGAAATCGACGTCCTCAACAGTAGCAACCGCGACTAAACAACAACCAGGGGCAGAACCAAAACCAAGGTCGGGGTAGGAACAAGTCCCCAGGGTGGAAGGTACATCCCTATTATTTAATATTGTTGTGAAACTATTGTTTGATTCGAGTGCTACGAAATATTTTGTTTCAGAAGAATTGGTTAATAGGTTACAACTAATAACAAAAACCTTGCCTGTAACCTTAAATGTGTCCACACCCATAGGAACTACTATTATTGTAAAAAAGAATATGTACATGTGATCTTAGATTTGGGGATAAGCTGATTTCAGTCAATCTCTGAGTATTTTCATTCTACGGGTACGACGTGATATTGGGCGTGGACTGGTTGAACCAACATCAAGTGCAAATCAATTGCCCTAAGAGAAGAGTGACAATAATGTTGCCCTCAAGAGAAGCCTTTAAAATTAATGGTGATATTCATAGGTTGCCTAGGAGCCCAATGATGGCCATGTTGAACTACTTAATGTAGAAAGATGACCTCGAGAAACTCTTAGAAGAGGACTCTGAAGGACAGAAAGAGATTAAGAGCTCAGAAGTAGTCCGAGACTACGAAGATGTATTCCCTGATGACTTACCCAGACTACCACCAACTAAAGGCTTTGAGTTTAAGATTGAACTCCAACCTGGAATCAACCCCATAGCTATACCTCCATACCGTATGGCATCGATAGAATTAATCGAGTTGACGGCTCAACTAGACGAGCTCCAAGAGAAAGGATTCATTAAACCAACTAAATCACCTTGGGGAGCTCTGATGTTGTTCGCAAAAAAGGATGGATCTATGAGACCCTGCATTGACTATCGAAAACTGAATCAGACAACGGTAAAGAACAAGTACCCTTTACCAAGGATAAACAATCTATTTGATCAATTAAGAGGAACCACTCATTTCTTCAAAATTGACCTGATCAAGGTATCATTAGTTGAGGATCCGTGAATTAGACATTCACAAGACTGCTTTTAGAACCCAATATGGACACTTCGAGTTTACAATAATGCCCTTTGGTTTAACTAATGTCCCGGCAGCATTCATGGACTTAATTAACTGAGAATTTAGACAATAACTTGACTAGTTTGTCGTGGTATATGTTGACGACATCCTAATATACTCCAAGTCCAAAGAAGAACACTTGGAACACCTGAGGATTGTGTTAGAAACACTCAAAAGACACCAATTGTATGCCAAATACAGCAAATGTAAATTCTGGATGAAGGCGGTCAAATTTCTTGGTCATATAGTATCAGCGGAAGGTATCTCTGTAAATCCTGAAAAAGTGGAAGTTGTCATAGATTGGAAATAACCTAAGACAGTCACCGAGATCCGAAGCTTCTTGGGTCTAGCTGAAAACTACAGAAGATTCATAAAAGATTTTTCCAAATTAGCAGAACCTATAACCAGACTAACGACAAAAGAAGTTACGTTCAATTGGGATGAGAAGTGTGAATAATCATTCCAAGAACTGAAGATGAGATTAACTTTGGCCCTGATCTTAGTCACTCTGACTCATGGCATCACATATGTTCTGCACACAGATGCTTCACAGAACGAATTAGGTATAGTCTTGATGCAAGAAGGAAAAGTTATTGTTTATGTCTCGCGACAACTAAAAATTCATGAACGCAACTACCCAACACATTACTTAAAACTAATGGCAATAGTGTTTGCCTTGAAGATATGGAAGCATTACTTGTATGGTGAGAGGTTCAACCTGTTTTCAGATCACAAAAGTCTGAAATACATCTATACCTAGAAAGAATTCAATCTCAGGCAGCATAGGCGGCTGGAATTTCTTAAAGACTACGATTTTCAATTCCATTACTATCCAGGAAAAGCCAATGTAGTGGCAAATGCCCTCAATAGGAAATTCAGCAAACAAGAGGAGGAAAAGGGTCAGATGTACCAACTGATCTAAGACTTCAGAATGGGCGTGACATTAAATAAAGAACGAGCCTATCTATATAATATGACTTGTCAACAAGATCTTCTGCATCATATCATGGAAGATCAAAGGCAAAATAAATGGCTCACAAGGTTGATTGAAGGAATTCAACGAGTAAGCATACCCACTTTGAATGGATGCCAAAAGTACCTTAAGGCTGGGAGAAAGAATTTGCGTACCGCAAAATAGACCAAATAGGCAAACCATTCTAGATAAAGCCCATTAAACAAAATACAGGATGCATCATGGAAGAGATAAGATGTATCAAAATCTCCGAAAGACCTATTGGTGGAGAGGTATGAAGAAAGATGTAGCCAAGTACGTCTCTAAGTGCCTAACCTGTCAGTAGGTAAAGGCGAAACATTGAAAGCCCTCTAGACTGTTACAACCACTTCTGATCCCAGAATGGAAGTAAGATAACATCACCATGGATTTTGCCAGCGAGTTACCCAATAATCACAAAGCGGAAGATACTGTTTGGGTGATTGTGGAACGTCTTTCTTGCCAATAAGATCTACAGACCAAGTCAGTAAACTAGGTAAACTCTATGTGAGAGAGATAGTACGCCTTCATGGGGTACCTAAGACAATAGTGTCAGACTGAGACTCTCGTTTCACCTCACAACTTTGGAAGAGTCTACGGAAGGAACTAAGCACTACACTCATCATGAGTATGGCTTTTCACCCTCAGACGGATGGCCAATCCGAAAGAGTTATCTAGACACTGGAAGACATGCTGAGGTCTTGCGTCCTTGACTTCAAAAGGAACTAGAGCAAGTACCTACACCTGGCAGAATTTGCCTATAACAATAGTTATCAGGCAAGTATAAGGATTGGCTCCGTACGAAGCCCTCTATGGGAAGCCCTGCAAATCACCAACCTGTTGGGCTGAACTTGAGGATTAGGTTCTTACTGGGCCAAATCTCATGTAGGAGATGAACAATCAGGTGAAACAAATTCAGAAGCGAGGTGAAACAAATTCAGAAGCGACTGACCACCACACAAAGTAGACAGAAAAGTTACGTTGACAAGAGAAGAAGACTTCTAGAATTTCACTTAGGCGATAAAGTGTTTCTAAGGATCAACCCTCAAAAGGGAATCAAACAATTTGGAATCAAAGGAAAACTAGCGCCTAGATTCATTGGACCCTTCGAGATACTCAGGAAGATTGGCAAATGTGCCTACGAGTTAAACCTTCCAAATCGAATGTTCTCAATACACAACGTATTTCATGTATCAATGCTGAGGAAATACGAACCAAATCCCTCCCACATAATCCGCTGGGAAGAAGTGGACATCAAAAATGATGCCACGTATGAAGAAGTTGTGGTTAGGATTCTCTATCGCGAGGTATAGAGCCTGAGAATAAAAGATATTCCCTTAGTCAAAGTTCTCTAGAAACACCATGGAATAGAAGAGGTCACTTGGGAATTGGAAAGTGAAATACATAATAAGTACCCATACCTTTTTATTAGAAATATTCGATCAAATGTCACTTAAGAAACCTAGTGATGAATTTCGAGGACGAAATCTCTTTTAGGGGGGGTAGAATGTAATACCCCAAAGATTTCTACAAATTATATGAACAAAATAAAATAATTACAATTTGAAAATATGTACATAAGTATGCGTTAAATACGTGGTGCAAATATTAAATATTAAATGAGTACAATATATGTTATAAATATAATATTATATAATATGTGTGTTTAGATAATATATTGTTATAACATATTATATAATATATGATGAGAAATGATATGCAAGTGTAAAATTATTATTTTAGATAGGTATATGTATATATATAGAAATAGTAATTATAATAACAATAATATATGTGTGTGTGTGTGTGTGTGCGTATGTATGTATGTATGTATTATTCACGCGAATTCGCCAGAAAATGAAACAAGCGAGACAAAAAAAATGAAAAAATAATTTCGCGTGATTTGTGAATTTGTTGATTTTGCTAAAATTGAGAACTAAAGCACGAGTCGAAGAACAAATGGACGAAAATCATGAAACGCACGATTTTTTTCAAAAATGCAATCCTAACCATAGAATTGTGCAAAAGAAACATGAAAAAAACCCTAAATTTCAAACTCCAAACCCTTAGCCAGCCCAATTAAGTAAGAAATGGAAGTTTCTACATTAAGAAAGCAAAATATTATGAAACTAACCCCCATCGACTCTATATAAACCTCTCTACCCCATTCATTTCATTCATCCCAACAAGAACTAAATAACATTTTTCTTCTCTTTTTGCTTCCTTCTTGGCACCTTTGGTCTCATTTTTCTTGAGTTGTTTTAAATAGCTTGCAAAGTAGTAGCAACAAAGTGTTACACAAATCTTGGCAAAAAATCCTGAAAGGAAGTCAGGAAGCAATCTCGAGGTGAAATAATTTTTACTTTTTAATTTATTATTTTGATTCAAATAATGTTTGCTTGTGTGGTTAGTTTAGTTTTCTTTTACATATTTTTTTCCATATGCAATTAAATTATTATATTGTTCCTGACTGAGAGAGTATGCTCTGTAGTTGCGTCTTGTACGATCTTCTACATCCAAAATCAAAAGTCATCCTTCCAGTTTTATTTTAAATGTTGATCTATGGTGTAATTGTATACCTTGAAATGTTTAAATTATGTTTAAATAGTTATTTGTTATGCTCTTACAATTAATAAAAGATTAAATAGAGATTTTAACCACATACCGGCACGAGGTTGAAGTTGCACCGTGAGCATTCCAAACAGGATTCATGAGGAAATAAAGGGTTCAGATTTGATCATACCTCACTCTAATGGATCTGAGTTTAGTATAATAGCTTTTTTCCTAGAGTTGGAATACTGGGGAATATCCTTTTGGTCTTTAATGACAACATAAACAATAAACTGGTTGAATCATCTAATTCCTTGTAAGTGGTTGCTATGCATGCTTTATTTTGCCGAAATAATGAATTAAATATTTGGGATGATTCGTTGGGCTTCATAGCTCACCCTTCATTTTTAATATTTCAAGAAATTAATTATCAAGGCTACATGGGCGTTATTAACATGTAAAAAATTTTATTTAATCTCATTGTAGGGCATATGGGCCTAAATTTATTTATTTATTTCATTTCATTGTAACAAAAGTTGAATTATTACCCTTGAATTTTTCTATTAAATAATAAAGGATTTATTTTATTTCATGGCATCATAGATTTTTTTTGTACATAGATTAATGTGCACAGGATATCTCATGGATATGGAAAAAAACAGAATAAGGATAACGTAACATGGGCCAGCCTCCCAGGCAGCCCAAAAATATACCATCGGATGATGTAGGCCCGGGCATGGGAGGCGGGGTGTTTCACATGTACAATAATCTTAAAACCAGTTGAACTTGCTTAAATCTTAATCAATGCAATTTTTCTTTTAATGTTTATTGTCTTTTATCTTTAATTCTTTGGATACGCTTGATCTTTGGTTATGCTTATGGTGTTTCAGCCATTGATAAGTAGAGACTCAACAAAGTTAAGTGATCTTGATTCATCAAAAATACTTAGGCAAATTCAATTAGAGATCGGAGGACATACATTCCATATGGCTGAAAGTAGCAAATCTGATGTTGATCATGAGGGTGAAGCACTCCAAGATTTCTTTAAGCCCGTGCTGAATAAAGACTATTCCAGCATAGCTTGAACACCAAACTATGCCAACAATTTTGACTTAAAGCCATCTTGAATTACCATGGAACAATTTTGAGGTAGAACACCCATCGTGCCAAACTTGTTGGTGAGTATGGCAAGTACATAGTGTCTCAAGTAGTAAAAATTGGTTGTGTCCAGGTGTCATCCTCTAAAAATCAAAGGTGATTGTTGTAAACTGAAATCAAATTGAAATCAAAAGAAAATTTGTTTGAACATTATATTGATCAAGCTTCTAGGATGGCAAAATCTCATGCGGTCCCCATTAATTCTTATCTTAACTAATCTACCTCATGGCTATGTTGGTTATAACACTTGTTATTAAAACTCCCTCCTAGGTTATCTTAACACCTATTAGTCAAGTTCCTAATACCCTTTCCAGAGGCATACAACAATATAACTAACGCAATAAAGTTCCATTTTTCATGTGCCACCTCCTATAAAACCATCAAACCTCTCTCCCTAGTTAGTTTAACAATCTAAAATCTCCTTATCTAAGGCTAGTAAATAGAAAGCATTAAGAGCACAAGATATAAAGTTGAACATCAACATAGATTGATCAAAACTCAGAATGAAGGGTTTCACGCTTGAAATTACATCATAGAATTGAAAGTTTGGCCTGACATTATGTAAATAATACGTAAACAATGATTATAAACACTGAAAATTATAGTAGAGAAACTTGAGTGTCTTCCCTTACTCCTTGCTCCAAATCCCCTGCAAAGCCTCCTTCTCGATCTCGAGAACTTCAGAGAATGTCCAAGGAAAGAATGTTTTTTGGGTGTGGAATGAGTGTATGTACAATGAACACTGATGTTAAGTGATGGGTTATAGATCCTAAATGATCAGAGCACTCCTCTATTTATAGCTGAGGTTCCAAATAGCTCAACACCCTTTAAGATGCCTTTTTCAGTCACATTACCACGGTAGCAGTTCATGGTTATCCGGGCATAACACATTTCCAAAAATCTTAGAATCTATCAAATCCCTTCAAATTCTGCACTACCACGGTAGGCTACTATGATAGTCTACTGTGGTAGTCATACTATTCTCAATGTTTGTATTATGGTTACCGTAGTAGTGTATTCTACTCAGAAAATTATCCTTTGTTTACTGCAGTGACGTGTTACTATGATAGTCTACTGTGGTAGTCATACTATTCTCAATGCTTGTATTATGGTTACCGTAGTAGTGTATTCTACTCAGAAAATTATCCTTTGTTTACTGCAGTGACGTGTTAAACCCAAGATTGTGGCCTCTGGTTACCGTTGTCACCTACCAAGTAACATATTCTATTGTGTGATTTCAGTAAACTACTACAGTAATGATTTCCTAGGTCTTGGCTTGATCTGACTACTGCGATAGTGTTTTCTGGGTTTCTTCTTCGTTTAAGACTTTGGTTGCCGTGGTAGTGTGCTGTCTTATCGCAGAAATGAGTTGATTTGTACCATTTTGGGTCATGTTCCATTGTCAATCCTCTGTGTACATATAATCACTCATCCTAGACTCGCATAAACACTTAAAAACCCTTCTCTGGCATTAAATCACAAGTATAAACCCATAAAATCAAATTGAAACTCTCCTAATTATGCAAATATGTATATTAATGCTTAAATACTTATATATATACAAATATGTCTCATTTCCTACTCAAACCATGCAAAACAAATGCAAAATGCTTACGATATAGTTAGTATGCTATGCAACTAAAAATGCCCCCTAATCCCTTTGACCTGACTCATCAATATTGTTCGGCCTTGTCTCATTTCCTCGGGTTCTTGCCATTATCTACAAGTCAAAAGTCATTTTAGTATCCTATAAGGTATCATAACGGCAAATCATAACCTCATTTTAATTCAATTTGAGTGTATGGAAACCCCACTTTCCTTATCCTTGGGATACAAATGTTTTTCTAGACTTGTGATAACAGCTTATCTTTCTAGGTCATTCATCACATCAATTTGCTAATTTTTTTGTTCGTCGTATTATGACACTAGATTCTTGTCTCTAGGTCCTCAATTTGTTCTGTAACCTATTAGTTTATGCTTCTAAGTTCTCTTGGAGGATTTTTAAAGTCTCTTCATGTTGTAGGGTACAGGGTTTTGGTTTTATGATCACAAAACAAATGATATCCACATTTATGAATATAACATGCATTCAAACAATCACTCAATTGTACAATTTCATGCTAGCATAGAGAAGTTCTAAGCTTCCACCAATACCTCCGAGTTCAAGCGTCTCATACCACTCTTGCCCATCAACACAGTCTTCTAGCCGAAGATCTCACTATGCCCAAACAATTTCGCAAATGTCTCGACAACTAAGGCCTCACAAGCCCCACTATACTTAACTATCTCATACCAGCCAAGCATAGGAAAATGAGCTCATCCACAGTCATCAATCATTCACCAAACATGGCATGTCATTCTTCGAGCCCAAGATTCCTTCATACCCCTAAATTCTTATGCATCTCATACCATGCAAAAACCAAAGATACAAGATCTCCCTGATCTCGTGTCCTGCCCAAACAAATGTTTTATTTTCAAACAAGTGTCCTAGAAGTTTTAATCATGATTCACTATGCCACCCTAAGCAATATCCAAGTCTTTACCTATGGTCTCTCTCCTAGACCTAATATTTCAATCACTTGGTTGGAAGGTTCTTCAATCAAACTGACAATCTACATCAATTATCGATACAGCCTTTGGTATCTCTTTTGTACTCTAATTTACTTTTCCCCGTAACACCACCTCCTAGTTTTCAAAACTTTTTCTCATAGAAAATTCATTGATAAAAAATCAATTTTAGTATGTTCTTCAATTTCGATCACTCGTATGAGCTGGTGGGACAACCTCCAGATTGGGCAGTGAAACTTAGTCTGCTTAAATAACTAATCTTTATTGAATGGGATAACTCATCTCTCTTTCAATGTTTAGCTTTATTAAGGACAAGGCTTACCCACTATCGGTTTGACTCGTAATCTTCGTATCCAAATAAAACACTTGAAAACAATATATATCTTTTAAAAAATAGTCCTGGTTATTCAAAATGATTTCAAATTCGAAATAGAAGGTAGGGCACAACTTATTGCTCTAACTCATCTTTGACCCTATCTTTGGCATTTGAGTGAATTATGTCTAAGTCTAGACACTTTGCCCAATAATTCTACTAACTAAGCTCTGATACCACCTTTGTGACACCTCGCCTCCCCTTCGTAGCCCACACCATCTAGTTATCCTATTTTGGATGCCGCATTTTACCAAAATGCCTCCGAACTCAAATAATCGGCACGTTATCGTCACATGCAAAGTGTAACTTTAATCATCTTGAACCACCTGAGAGGTGAGCACATCACAGTATACTTTCTTTCTCTTTTAGTTTTGATCTCAACTCTATGAGACATTCACTTATATGGATTTCATGAAAAACACTTAAAAATCATTTAATAAAATAAATCGACGTCATTGATCTAGTTGAATATTCATGGGGTGCAAGACCTTTGGACTTATTCAACAACATAACTTTAAATTGGAAAGGAAACTAAGGACCAACATCCACGTCTTATAAAATAAATTCTGAGATGAAAATTGACTACGTAAACATCTGCAGCCTTTGAATCAGTCCCCTAAAATGTTAAAAAAGGAGCGTGAGCTCAAATGCCCAATGGATCATCCCAAATATTTAAGTTATTATTTCAATCAAATAAACAAACATGACAAACACTTTCATGAATTAGATGATTCAAGCAGTTGGTTACTTACTGTTGACATTAGGACTGACAAGATTATACCTCAGTGTTCCAAGTCTGGGAAGGGAGGTCAACTACGAACGCTCAAACCCATCATCCGTGAACTGGGGTTCAATTTGAATGCTTAGTTTCACCGTTTGAGAAGTGGGGCTAACTTTGAACTTCCAAATCCAAATAAAAATATTGGCAACTCGGTTTCAATTTGAAAACTCATAGTGAAGTACCCTCACCATGCCGGTACATTGTTTATTTAATCTTCTATTAATAATAAAAAGTGGCATGATAACATCATGATAGATAGTAGAGAACATGTAATCATGGTAAACATCGTAGGCATGTCATAGCATAAATTATATTATCACATATCATGCATCATTGATTATATTGCCCTAAGCATGCATGTTCAAGGCATGGTATGTATAGACAAATCAAAATAGAGCATACATGTTCAAGAATCAACACACATATAAGTCTTATTTAAATCAAGAGAATAAAGTAAAACCCAGAAATTATCTCCACCTCTATGCCTTAATCCTTGTTCTTGTATTCCAAGCCTCCTTGAGCCTTCAACCTTGAAGATTAAGATTCAATAGATTATTCTTGATGAAGATGGTGTTTCTAATGTTTTTGAATCATGTTCTAAAGGCCCCTTACCATATATGGTCTATAATATGCAAGAATATCACCCTCAATGAGCCTAATAATGGTCTTGGGTCTATGTACCTTAATAGGAAAAGAATTATTATAGCAATTAGAACGAAAGAGTGAAAATTGGGTAGTGCAGATGCACTACCGTGAAAGGCTACTACAATAACTAGTGGATATCAATGAAATACAGACACACTACCGTAGTAATCAGTTACACTACCGCGACAGTTAGTGTGCAATTTCCATAAAACAATGGAAAATGATGGCATGACCATGGTAACCAACATGAAAACTAGATTTTCGGGTATTTCCTGTCATTCCTTGTTCTCTTATGGCTGTGGTATCCCATTAGTTTGACTTCTAGCTCATGAAACATGTATTAGGGAGTGAAATAGGATCATTATACCTCTGTTGATCGTTGGAATTCTCTGGTTGATCAAGATACTTGTCCAGCAACAAATTTTGTGTAGAACCTTGTTCTTCCTTCTTCTTACTGCATCAATTGTTGTATAGAACAACTAGAGAACAAAAAGAATGCTAAGAAACTACTGGTAGAGGAAGAAGAGAAGTGATTCACCCTTGCTTTGGTGATGAAAATGCGTGCTCAAGCTTGGGTTAATATAGAGTTTGGATTGATAGGTTTTGAAAAGTTTTGGGTTGTTCTCATTGTGAAACCTTTCTAATTCTTGGTTTTACTTGCTTCCCACGCATACACAATAACAAGTAGCATTTTTAGAAGTTACTAATGAGTTAGAAGCTTCTTATAGTCATTTTGGAAACTTTACATAATATTTCCTCGTAGGTAATTACACACATTACTACAGTAGCAAAAGCTACTATAATAGTAACCAGTGCACCATGTTTGTATTTGATTTTTTGGGCAAATAATGCATTATTGTGGTAGTGGATTCCCTACTGTGCTAACCAAAATGTTGGTTATGGAAATTGTTTGTGTTTTGTTATGTTTTGCCGATCTTTTCGTATATCGACTTGTTACTTCTTTTGCACTATAATTTTCATGTATTCCCAAAGATTATTTTATTTAAACAATTTTATCCAATTTTTATTTATCAAATTTTCTTACAAATTTTGGGGTATGACAAATACGCTAAATCATGAGGAGTTTACGAACACATCCATCATTCATTATTTAAGAATTAGGGACATACCCGTCATTTCATTCTTTACAATAGAGATTATTTTATATCTTTGAGAACATACACAGTGATCAATTATGGACTCACTATGCAAGTATGTGGTTCAATTCTTGATTACAATGATTTTAAATTGATAAAGTGCTTTCAAATTCTAGCATGTTCATAATCTCATAATTTAAAGGCAACTTATACATAATATTTTGAAAGCATATAATCTCTCATATATAGAGTCACACAACATATTATTTAACATATAACATATGCAACTTATTTTAATATCATGTAATCATCATAAATATATGATAATTATAGAATCAAAATATTTATCTATTAAAACACGAGCATGCACTTAATATTCAATCAAAATATGAAATAAACGAGTGTGTTTGAAAATAAATTTTAATTACTACATTTTAAATATGCATTCCATTTCCATTTTAGGTGTAATCACAAAGAAAATTACCCACAACAACATGACTTTCACTTGAAAAGTTTTCTATTTTAAAAGTCTGATATTTTTTTTTTTTTGTTAACGGTGTGTGTGTACGCGCGTGTTATTTTAGTAATATTTTACGAGTTTTTCGAATAGAAATGTAATTTTTCCAAATTTCTTCAGAGATGGGCCGGTTGAGAAGTGAGAAATGGGCTTTAACAAACCCAAAACCAGGACATTGCTTAAGACTGCTAGTTCTAAATGGGTCTTTAATAGTACGGGCTCTGAGCCCAGCCCATATGATACAATTTGCAGCGTGACCACGTCTCCCTCGCCGTCCGCCGGAACCCAGAACTCAAAGATGTCAATTTGGAGGTTTCTAGTGATCAATGGCGTCCTCTTCCAATCATCCGACGTCCCTCCGATCTCCTCCATCCTCGAATCACATCCCGGTATTACAATACTTATCAATCTCTTTTTCACGTTTAACTTTACT
>JAJIYU010010092.1:0-16402 GCA_030144865.1 Tinospora cordifolia | reverse complement strand
CGTTAGTGTTAAAGAAAATTCAATCACCATTAGTATTCCCTGAGGACGATACCCGGACTTTCCGGATATTACTACAAGCGATCTCGTATACTTGCGAGTCCGCTAACAGTATCATATTCGAATTGACAAACAAGTCACTATGTGATGAGTTATCGCCATTAATGGCTGGTGAGTTTAAGATGAGCATGATGGGAAACTAATGTACTTCTTTGATTTGCAAATTAAACAATGGCACATTCATCAATTAAGGGAAGTATGTGAAGGATATGTTGAAAATGTTCCACTTCGAGAACTTGAAGATGTGTGATACCCCATGTATCTCAATGATTAAGATGAATAAATATGTATAAACGAAACCAATGATGCTAGGCTATATACCCAAATGATAGATAATATGTTCTTTTTGACTGGTAGTAGAATTGATATTATACTGAGTGTGTGTTTGTGCGCTAGACACAAGTTTAAGCCTAAAGAATCACAATTGACTTTTGTCAAAAGGATTTTTAGGCCATATCACTGGTAGACAAAACTTAGGATTGTGGTATAACAAGGATGATTCTTTCAATCTTTGTATTTTCTTTGATTCGAAATATGCAAATAGCATGATATATAGCAAGAACGCATCAAGATCTTGTCACTTCCTAAGGATTTCCTTAATTTTTTGGTCTAGCAAGAAGCAAAACTCTATGGTAGTATTTACATAGGGGGTTGAATACATTGTACTTGGTAGTTGTGCTTATGTGCTATACATGAAGCAACAAGTTGAAGACTACCAAATTCATGTTGGATGTGCAAATATCTACTATGATAACTAGCAATAAATATCTCTAAAAATCTAGATTATACTCCAGAATAAAGCACCTTAAGGTGAAACATCATTTCTTGTGAGATTATGGCAAAAAGGTGATGTGAAGTTGATTCATGTTAACATGAAGGACAACTTGGTAATATATTTATAAATGCACTAAATAGAGATTACTTTTTCGTAATTAGGTGTGAGTTAGGTATGCTTCAAGAGAGTGATGTCTAGATGAGGATAAAATTGTTGTTGGGATGTTTATGACATGACATAAATGTTTAAATCGCATTATAGCTTGAATGCATGAAATAGGGCAAATTTCATTAATTTAAGCATAAAAAAGTTTAGTGCAACATGCTATGGGAAGGGTAAGCAAGGTAGTTAATAATTAACAAATTAAATCAGTAAATAATTAAATTGGATGCTACAAAGTATATTTTGCAAGCATTAATAAAATAATACACCTACAATAGATTCCTCCAAAAGAAAGCACAACATTGTTATGATGAGATTGCAGTCTTCAGTGTATTCCATTATTAAGTGCTTTCAAAGCTATTTAGAACCCTCATTGCCAATTTGATTATTAATCTATTTGAGTGATCAACTAGGCATTAGAATTATTGCAAGGAGTGTTAGAAACTTGAGGAAACATTTTTATAACGTTGTATTGTGATTTGAGTAAGATCTTTCGAATCTTGGTTCTTGAACTTGTTCATACACGGTGTTCATCAAATTGTCAAATCCAAGATCACCAAAAAAAAATTTAAAGCTTCTACTTTGTGAGGGGATAAAAATGATTTGGATTCTTCTCTAGAAACTGAATTAGGGTCAAAGAAAGTGGAAGATAGACCTTTAAGGTTATCATTCCGAATTTGATTAAAGAGAGTTTTGAAACAAGTACATAGGAGCATGTTATTTCTTGTGTGCTAGATTTTTTTGTGAAAGCTTATATTTTAATGAAAAGAATGCTTGATAAGATTGGATTAATTAAGTTTTGCATGTTCAAAGGACCATAATATGACCCTTTGGTGAAGGTATTATATTCTAGTCTCACATATAATATCTCTGAAAGCAAGTAAAAATTTTAAAGTTCATTTGAAAGTAAGAGGAAAGAAAGTCATAATTTTTTCTTGAAGTACTTAAAAAGAAATTCAACTTAACTAATAGAGATACAAACATAGATATTGGAGGAGAAGTGATGATCATACTAGTGATCTTTTAGAAAAGGGAGTAGAAATAATGTGACTCCAATAGATGCATTTATGATATGGACTATCGTTCATGGTAATAGAGCAAGTGTACCATATTAATTTTCACTACATGTATTCCATGAAATGTATTTGATATGGCTTACCATATGTTATGCATTCAAATCCATTTTTGTTATGTGGGAATTGATATGAGAATTAGAAAACAAACATATTATGCTAGTAACATTATTGGTAAGCACTTTGTGAAGCAAATGGGTATACATATTTGAGAAGATGCAAAAAGTGGTTTGAAGTTGAATCAATTCCTTAATGGAAAAAAGTAAGAATTTTCTCAACCACATCTAGATGATCCAATTATTAATGAGGAGGATGATCTTATCGATTTTGGATTTTTGAATGAAGGAGATGAAGTTATAGTTGCTATGGATATTCCACAACATGAAGAGGTGGCAAGACCTAGTGCATCACCAAACTGACTAAGCTACAAGAGAGATTTCCTCCAATTTATGTTAATCCATTTATAAAGGAGAGAAATGTTTCAGATACATAGCCAATTGACCTCCCTCATAGATTTATGATTCTTCAGTATCTAGGCATATCTTCTATATATCTTTTGGTTTTTCTTAATTTTTTGATATTTTTGAAAAAGGGAAAACAAAGAAATTTTTTATTCTTTTTAAAAATTTCTAACATAGACATAAGGGAGTTTTTCATAGATTATGTGGTACATACTATGTTTATGTTTTGTTTTGACACTTGGATAATGATAATTTAATTGTTATGTATACTCTTGAGCTATAATCTGTATATGCATATGTTTATGATATTTATGTGTATCATGTTTTGTATCGTCATTTTAATGATATATCATTGATTATATGTGCATAAAAAATTATTTGTTAGAAATTATCAAAAAGCATTTGCCTAATGATTGCATGCTAATGCTACATGATCCTTGATATGTTTTAATGATTCCAAATGTTTCTTTTTGGACTGATATGTATGCATAAGTATCACATAGAGACAAGTTATAACGTGATTTTATTTTGAATGATAAGCATGACTTAAGCTAAAATAGACCAAGTCAAAGCATGATGATTGAGTTTGTATAAATTTTATATACATTATGTAAGGTCTACATGAAGCTAATCACAAGCCATAGATTACATATTATATAACATAGGATATTACATTTCATGAATATATATTCAACTATATTCATACTTATGATATAACGCATTTTATTCTAAAAAAATTCATGTTTTAATTAGTGTAAATCATATGTCAATGTAATTTGATTTTGCAATCATGTTTTAAACATGTTTAGAAAGTATTTTGAATTATTTGCTATTTTTATATTTGATCATTTTGCAATTTGCCAAGTTTTGAGCATAGTTAGCAAAGTGTTCAATGTAAAGTACATTGAACAACACACTACAAAGACCTAGAGTAAAGTGTTGCATATGTCAAGGTGATTTTTGTTTTACACAGAGTACCACATTTGTCTAAAGCTTCTTGATCATAAGATAGTTTTAAAATTTGAGTTTCATCTATTTGATTTATAAATTGCAATCAATCGTGACCATTTATTTCCCAATGGTCATATTAAATGTATTTGCACTATAAAAGAGTGTGTGAATGTTTGTGCAAGGAGACTTCAAATCTTTAAGGCTTGATTGTGTACTGCAATTAGGGGTGTAAATTACTTGTTTCTAAGGAAAGGGCTTCAAGGTAGAGAAAAAATTAATTGTCAAAATTAATGAAACTTGGCACCAAAGCACATCACTTGAGGTATATGAAATTCCATGCCAATATATTGCATTTCCTTGGTTAATTGTATACTTGATAGTAATTATTTTGTATTTTGATGATTAAATGGTATTGAATGATAGATATGATATTGATTTTGTAGCATCCCTTTTCCTTATCTCATCTTAAATCCAATTATTTATTTGAAAACCATTTTGATTATTAAAATTTGAAAACATTGGGTATGTAGTGAAAAGTATGTGTGTACATGTACCTTTTCAAAACTCTGCATTTATTTTCATTTTTTTTTTTTTTGGATTAAGCAAGAAAACATTCTTTTTTTTTTTGGGCATACCAAGTCTAGGGAGTGCTACTATTTCTTTCTATCTTTCCTTTTCCTTATCAAATCATTATCATTTTACAAACCTCGTTTGTTAAGTTTCAAATCTCTTTCTGAGCAAAAAACAATTCGAATTAAAATTTTCCAGTTCACATAACATCATGCGCTTATCATTAATATCTCTAAGTTTTATGCTAAAAAGTAATAGTCAATAGTCCATGCTCGAATATATTGGACCCATCACAATACATCAATAAGTCTCACTTTACCTTCAAGGGCATCTCAAGTATATCATATCATAAATCAAATATTACAAGTCTAGTAAAGTTTGAAAAATCTATAAAGAGTTAAATAAATAAGAAAGACTAATGAAGAAGACTACTAGAAAATTGACTCTTGATCTTGGTCATTGGTCACCTGCAACTAGAAAATTGAAAAAAAGATGAGCTTTACGAGTCCAGTGGATCATTAAATTTTACATCCTAACTAGTCAAACATATGATGACAATAGTTATGCAAACACTGTAATATATTAGACATTCAAACAACAATTTAGTTTTTAGTTGATCACTGGTAGGGTGGCTAACCTTAAGTGGTTCACTACCCATTACAAACCATCGATATCTAAGGTTGACCATGGTTTTGTGTTGCTAATAGCCATCTTAATATTCCTATATGATTTCATAGGATTTTCAAAAAAAATCTCATCCCACGAATGTCAATCAGCATGGGTGGTTTTCAATTGAGTAGGTTGCCTAGCATAGAGTCAAAAAGATCATGTGGAACAATCGATGGTACCTTCTTATCATAATAATGTTTTCGTATGTGTGGTCAATATCATACAATCATAAACTCATGAATATCATATTTCGTTTCCCATGTCATCTTGTCATTCTGAATCATAAGTTTATTTATCATTTCATGCCAACGCATATACTTTATCTTGCATCTATCTTCAAATATTTCAAACAAGTGAGCATCTCATCTCATGCATGTTTCCAAGTTAGGTCAAGATAATTATGGTGCTAGCATCAATTTTTCTTTACATGTGTATGTCATAGTGCATGTCGAGCTCCTTCTGAAACCTCATATGGACGACCCGACTGGCATAATAGTCAAATAAGTCTACTTCTCAGTCAAACTTGCCTACTACTGTTAAGCCTTACCATCAAAACATTTATAGTATTCAAAGTACAATAATAATAAGTTAAGCAGAATAATGTAACAACAACAAAAGTATTTAACATTAATTATATTACAGAGTCTAGTTCAACTTTACATTTTCTTAAAAACTTGTACATACTGATTAAAAGTACCAAAATAGGAAAAAAAATGAAACAAAACAAAACAAACTACTAGGGATAGGCTAGAAAAGATCACACGTACAACACGTTCTTTCTGCTTATCCACACAGAACGAACATGAAATATTAAGAATAATGAGCTCGATATCCAAGTGAGTAACAACAAATATATCTACTTAAGTCTAGCATTCTACATGCAATACAACACACAACATTTCAAGCATTCAAATAAAATGCAACAATGAATAACACGCACAATCGTCAACATATAAAAATGCAACAACCTAATATGCCATGAATTATGCCATGGTTCAAGGGTCTAATATCTAAACTCGACACTCTTCTTTCATTTTAATGATCCTTTGGTCATACTGTCATTCTGGACGGACGTGACCATCATCCAGGCCATACTGCGATATCAATCAACGATTGTGACGCACTGACTAGACCATACTGCCGTATCTCGACGATTGTGGCCCATCGATTAGACAGACCAGTAGAGTGTGCAATGCATCACTCTAAATATATCCATAGAGCGTACCAACGTACCACTCTTATCTCAGGGTTATCACGGTTCAATGTCTGCACCTCGGAACCTCTCATCACTAGGCAAGGTTAGCACATTTGAAGAATCATCAATCAATCCTATCTCAGAGCTATCACGATCCAATATCCGCACCTTAGAACCTCTCTTCATTAGGTCAGGTCAGCGCATCTAAAGATCTGTCAATCAACTTGATCTCAGAGTTGTTACAACCCAATGTTCGCACCTCAGAACCTCTCTTCCCAAGGCCAGGTTAGCGAATATGAAGATCTGTCAATCAGCTCTATCTCGGAACTGTCACGGCTTAATGTCCACACCTCAAAACCTCTCATCTTGAGGTCAGGTTAGCACATCTGAAGATTCATACTCGTATATCAGGACTATCATGATCCAATGTCCGTACCTTAGAATCTCTCATCCTAAGGCCAGGTCAACACACAATTATGTAATAATCATAAGTAGAATAAAAGAATATATAAGTACATCAAATTACTACACACAAACTAAATCAACTGTCGACGCTCTCCCGGTCGCCCGTTGCATTTTCCAATATCAAGCCAAATATTAAAAGCTCACATTAACAACACGTGTTTCGCTCATAGTATACACTACATAACCTCTTCACAAATTTGTTGTAATTTACAATAAATAGGACAAATTAATTATTTCTTATGTTATGCATTTTTTATGTAAAGTAATTCATAATGCTATACAACATTAATTATAGATAATGTTATATTTATAACATTACATAATCAATCATATAACATTATTTATATATAATATTAATCTATGCATTTTTTCCTCTAATTGTATAAATACAAATTTAATATACCTATTGATCTCCAAAAAGTATAATTTTAGTGTCATTGAGTTCAGAATTTAATTTTGGTCATTTTGATACTTGCCAACTAAGGTTTCAGTGCTAATAGGCGTACTCTCTATGTGTTGACTTTCAACTATTATATAATTTCTTGAGACCTATATGGATACAAATAAAGTACATATTCATATTCTATTCATTGATCTGAACATAATATATATATATATATATATATTGTATATTTTTACTCTCAAAAAAATACACTCTAATTTTGGGTCGCACAATAGACTAACACATTTCATGAAAATTTCATTAGAAAAACTAAATTTCATAACTTTTATAACAATTCTAAATTGAAAAGTAATGAAAATATTTTAGCCAAAATGTCGGATCCTCTAGAAACTTGTAAATTTTTTCCCTCTTTTCTTTTCTTTTTATTCTTATTTTATTCTCCTTCTTTTCTCTTTCTTTCCCCTTTTTTTCCTCTCTTCTTGATTGCTCTCTCTACCTTTCTCTCTTTCTTTTCTTTCCATTGATTTTTGTTTTCCCCATTGGTGTGAGCAAGAATGAAGGGTGGGAGCTCATATTTATAGGAACAGTTTTCTTGAGGGTCCCACCACATAAATGACAAGATAAAGCAACCACTTCATCACCTTTATCTCTTTAATACATCTATTTTCATTAATTCTTTTCATTATCCACCAGCTCGTTGTTATTATCTAATATATAAATAAATTTCTTTCTTTTGATTTTTATCATCACCTATATATGTACCCATATATATACATATGTATACACCGACATCAATACATGTACATATATGTATACATCGCAATTAATTTGTTTCATTTTCATTTTTTTCAACTTAACTCCCACTAAATAATTATTATCATTATTTATTATTTATTTTAATTTTTTATTTAATACACACATTAATTAATATCATTGCCAAAAAATCATGTATTACCATTTAATACACACATTAAATTATACAACACCCGTAAAATCATATATTTTTATTTATAATTTATTAATTGATACATGAAACACATGTCGAACTCGTCGACTCAATGTCTAAAAACACAAGTCATTACAATCTCCCCTCCTTAGAACAAATTTCGTCCTCGAAATTTGCTAAAATAATAAAAATCTAGAAGTAACTCTCATAGTCTCAAGGAAGTGACTCGCCATGTAGTCTTTTCACTCTCAAGTATCCTGCTTGGCACCGTGAAACTGCCAACGTACACATACCATCGATATCCCCTTGTTACACAGTTTCTTCATGGCTCAATCAATAATAGCTACCAGAGCCTCATCATATGTACAATCCTCTCGGAACTCAACATGTCTCTGGTCCATCACATCCGAGGGATCGAGATAGTACTTCCTCAACATTAACATATAAAACACATTGTGTATTCTCGCTAGCTAAGGAGGTAATGTCAATCGATAAGCAACAGGACCTATCCTCTTGAGGATCTCAAAAGGTCCTGTATATCTTGGAGCGAGTTTCCCCGAAATACCAAAACAAGTATACCCCTTTAGAAAATCCAAAGTAACACACGATCACCAATATCGAACTCAAGGATCTTCCTCCGATTATTTACATAACTCTTCTGTCGATTCTGAGCTGCCTTCATGTTTTGATGAATCTGTTGGATTTTTTTCATTTTGCTCTTGTACAAAAGTAGGGCCAAAAACTACTGTGTCACCAACCTCTGCCCAACAAGCTGGTGATCGGTCAAGTCGACCATATAATGCCTCAAACGGTGCCATGGCGATTCTCGCTTGTTAGCTATTATTATATGCAAACTCACACAATGCCAAATTATCCTCCCAGCTACCACCAAAATCAAGGACGCATGCACAGAGAATATCCTTCAAAATCTGGATCACTCTCTCAAATTGACCATTAGTATATAGATGGAAGGTTGTGCTCAAGTTTACTCTATTCCCCAACTGATTCTGCGAGCTCTGCCAAAATGGGACATAAACTGAGCATCTCTATCAGACACAATGGACACTAGGACCCCATTTAATTGCACGACCTCGCAAATATACAATCGCTCAGCCTCTCAACCAAATCTCTAGAGTGAATCGAGAGGAAATGAGCAGACTTAGTCAATCTATCAACAATGACCCAAATAGTATCATGTCTCTATTGAGTCTGGGTAATCCCATCACAAAATCCATAGTAATGTGCTCTCATTTTCACACGGGAATAGCCAAGGGTTGTAATAAACCACTGGGTTTCTGGTGCTCAGCTTTAACCTGCTGGCACATGTTACATGTCTGCACAAAGGCTACAATATCTCACTTCATCCCTAGCCACCAATAAGTATGTTGAGCATCCTGATACATCTTATTGGTGCTTGGATGAACTGTATACCTCAAACGATGCAGCTCCACTAGTACTTCCTATCTTAGGTAAAGGTCAATTGGTACCCACAATCATCCCTTGAACCTCAATGCACCATTAGTGTCAATCGACCAAGCCACATGAGAAGTGTTGTCTATGCACTCCTGAAACATCACATAATCAACATCACGAGGCTACACCTCCATGATCTCAGCAAGCAGAACCGGCTAGGCTCTCATCTGTGCATTGACTCTTGTCTTGGTCAAAGTCTTGTGAATACTCACCACTGTTACAAAATCAATCATCCTCCACTCTTGAGACATATATTTAGCCATACAGGCAATCTCAACCAGTTTCCTACTAAGTGCATCAGCCACAACATTAGCCTTTCCAGGATGGTATTCAATACTAAAATCATAATCCTTCAGCAATTCTATCCACCTCCTCTGCCTCATATTAAGATATTTATGATAAAATAGATACTTGAGGCTTTTGTGATTCGAATACAATATGAATCATTCACCATAAAGATAATGCCACCAAATCTTGAGCGCAAAAACAATAGTTGCTAGTTTTCCATCATGGATAGGACAGTTCCTTTCACGAACCTTTAACTATCGGGAAGCATAGGTTATTACCCTGTCATTTTGTATCAATACACATCTAAGCCCTAATCCTGACGCATCGGTATAAATCACAAACTTTTGACCTGGTTCTGGCAAAACAAAAACTGGCACAATTGTCAACCTTTGTTTAAGCTCAAGAAAGGCATGCTCACAGTTATCATTCTACATAAAAGTATATTCTTCTGGGTTAGCTTAGTCATCGTTACTGCGATGCAGGAGAAATTCTATACAAATCTCCGATAGTAGCTTGCTAAACCTAGAAAACTACGAATCTCGGTTACCATGGTAGGTCTAGGACAATTAATAATCGCTTCGACCTTGGACGGATCAATAGAGATACCTTCAGCTCCAACCACATGACCCAAAAACTTAACCTCTCTCAACCAAAAGTCACACTTACTCAGCTTTGCATACAGGCGGTGTTCCTTCAAAGTCTATAAGATTACTTTGAGATGTTCTGCATGATCCTTTCTAGACCTCGAGTAGATCAGAATGTCTTCTATGAATATTATCACAAACTAATCAAGATAAGGCCTAAGCACCCGCTAAATCAAGTCCATGAACATCATTGGGGCATTCGTTATGCCAAATGGTACAACTAGGAACTTATAGTGCCCATAGCGAGTTCGAAAAGTTGTCTTTGGTACATCCTCATCCCTAACACGTAGTTGATGGTACCTCGAATGCAAATCGATCTTTGAGAATACTCTAGCACCCTTTAGTTGATCAAACAAATCATCAATATGAGGAAAAGGATATTTATTCTTTATAGTCACCCTGTCAACTGTCTATAGTCGATGCACAAGTAGAGACCCTCATTTTTCTTTCTAACAACACAAGAGCTCCCCAGGGTGATATGCTAGGTCGAATAAAACCCTTGCCCAATAATTCTTTTAGCTGAACCTTCAATTACTGTAACTCCTTAGTGTCATACGATAAAGAACTATTGAGATTGGCTCAGTCCCCCGAGACCAACTCAATGACAAAATTGAACTCTTGCTTAGGAGGCAAGTTGAGTAGATCATCAGGGAATACCTTGGGGAACTCACATACCACAAGAATATCCCTAAGGCTTGGAAGCTTCACCAGTATCTGCGACAACAACAACTTATTGAGACACACATCTCCTTTGGTGTCACTAATCTACCCTGGGTGCTAAGTTTATCTGAACCTCTACCCTAGAACACCACTATAGGTCAATTCAGGATTTGGATTTCTATATGCCTAGCATAACAATCAACATAAGCGTGATAAGCAACTAGCTAGTCTATGCCTAGAATGGCATCAAACTCCAAAAATTCTAATACCTGCAAATGTACCAGTGTCTCTAGGTCACCGACACAAATTACACAATGCTCACAGATCATAGTGGGGTAAATATATTCCCTAGTAGCAGTACTTAATACAAGCCAAGCAGATGCCCTAACTGGTCTAAGTTCAATTTATCAATGACAAGTCCAAATATAAATGATAAGGTAGAGTCAACATCAATGAACACATATAAAGTAGAACCTAAAATAGATATGGTACCTTCTACTAGAGTCTTGGTAGCCTCCAAATCAGGTTGAGTGACTACCTGGGCTCTCTCTCTCTAACCGGGCTGATAAAGTAGGACACTCCGATCTCTTGTGCCCTATCTGCCCACACTGATAATAGGTGAAAGGTTGTCTCTATACAACTTGTCCTATCCGTGTCGGTTGGCCCATCTCTACTGCAGGTGTCGGTGACCTATACTCTAAGCCTCTACCTCCCCTACCTCGACCTCCTCTATAGCTTCTGCCACTCGACTGTATTGCCCCGTGTGGCTCAAATGTCTGAATAGAGGTGGTTGCAACTGCCATCGTCATGGTGGACTGGATCTGTGGGGCGCTAGTCGATCTCGAAACAAACTTCTCCTTCTTGTAACCCTTATTCTTCTGCCACTGTCCTTGGTTATTGGAAGTCTGTGCTAAATTCTGCATGGTATTGCCTGAGACAATCTGCACATGTACCGGCTCGTCCTCACTATCTGCCTCATATCTCAAAGCTTGGTGCTTCAGGGACTCTCAATTGGAACCGTGTATCGCCCGTTGAATATCACTGTTCAACCCCGGTTATGGAATCCAGCTCTTTTTGATTTATTAACAACCATCCATGGAGCATAAGACTCTAAGTGAATGAATCTGTAAGTGTACTCCTAAACTGTCATAATGCCCTGCTGCAAGGCCAAGAACTCCATCTTCCTGCGCTCTCTGGTAGAAGCAAGAACAAAAGTCACCAAAAATAATTCTTTAAATCTTGCCCAAGTCTCAACCGGGCTCTCAGTAACTAAAACTGATAACCACCATCTAGCGGCATCACCCTCTAAGGTATGGGCAAAGAACAACACTTGATTATCTTCAAATAGCTTCATTGGTCGGGCTATGTTCTCAACATTTAGCAGCCAATACTCTGCTTGCTCTAAATTAACACCACCCCAATATGACTAGGGCTTTAGGTCGATAAACTTCTTCAATAATCTCTCATGTGAAATTTTTCTCCTCTGTCTTTTTCTATGGTGCCTACAAGGAGCCTCAATCTCCTCTTCAGACTCATCATCATCATCCCCATCAGTTGGCTCAACTATAGGCGAAGCAAGAGCTACAAGAGGTGCTGGTTGTTGCATATTGTTCATGACCCCATCTATCTTCTGATGTAGTGCAGCGCTAGAGGATTGGATCAACTCCCCTTAGGCCCGAATAAGATCTTCAAGCCATCGATTCATATTAGGCTCAGTAGGTGGTGGTGGTATAGATCGCAATACAGGATCCTGCGGAGGAGTAGGATCTTGCGATACTCGTCGTGGTCTACAGTGTCTAGGTGGCATCTTAGTCTGCAATTCATCTACAATCATTTGTCAATGTTAAACATTGCAAACGTACCACTCCTAAAGCCTATTTTACTACTATCATACAATATATATTTTTGAAAATAAGTTTTCAAAAATAAAACTTTTGGACTCATATATTTTCGCTTAATTTCAACTTTAAAAAAAAATTTGGGCTCTGATACCAACATTATCGGGACCCCCTCTGAAAGCTCATACAAGTGGCCCAACCGACACAATAGTTAAACAAGTCTACTCCTCAATCAAACTTGCCAACTACTGTTAAGCCTTACCATCAAAACATTTATAATATTTAGAGTGTAACAATAACAAGTTAAGTAGAATAATGTAATAATAGCAGAAGTCTTTAACATTAATTATATTACAGAGTTCAGTTCAACTTTACATTTTTTTTTCATTACCTATAATGTACCCATATATATACATATATATACACCTACATCAATACATGTACATATATGTATATATGGCAATTAATTTGTTTCATTCATCATTTTCATTTTCATTTTCATATTTTTCAACTTAACTTTCACTAAATAATTATTATCACTATTTATTTAAATTTTTTTATTTAATACACATATTAATTAATATCATTGCCAAAAAACCACGTATTACCATTTAATACATGCATTAAATTATATAATACCCATAGAATTATGTATTTTCATTTATAATTCATTAATTGATATATGAAAATATATGTCAAACTCGTCGACTCAATGTCTAAAGATACGAGTCGTTACAGTGCATGCTTACAAATAGTATCATAGATCACTTGCAATCATAAGAGTAACTCATTCTATGGTCAAAACGGAGAGCATAACATTCATAGTTCACACAAAACATCATTCAAATATATCAATCCATCATATAGATCAAGAAGAGACAACATCCCCAAACAAAAATCATAACCATTACATATGTAAACCTGAGTAGCTAGAAATGCAAAAAAATGTTATCATCCCCGCCTCTATTGCAACTCCAAATGATCAGTGTTCAGGCATCCAAAAGATCAATGTTCACACATCCAAACTTTACCCCGCGATCAGTGCATTTCTAATTTCACTTAAGCATGCATAGCACACTAATTTTTACTTCACACACATTGAATTTAATCCTCATCTTCTACTTGGGTTTTTATGTCAAAAACTCAATTTAGGACCCATTACAAAGCAACTTAAGTCTCAACCAAAGATCAAACATAAAATTGAACAATTCGCAAAACTATCTCTAAGGGATTGCTTAGTGTATTGTCTTGCACTTGTGATGCAACACGCTACTCTAAGTTCCTAGAACCTAGGGCAAGGCTATAGTTTGCATGGTGTAGCACACCACTACATTGATGCAGCATGATGTTGTACTAATGCAACACTCTACTCAGTGCTTTACAAAGCAGGTTGAATTTATGTTTAGGTCTTGTTTTTTAGGTGGTCCTCAAGCCTTTCTAATGGCTTCTTTAGGTCATTTGGTCAATTTCCAAGTGTCCTAAAAAAGCCCTAATATTTGGACACTTGATTTTGTAGGGTTTGAGAATAATCAAAGCATTATCCTCTAATGGTCATGGCTCTAGCACCAACAACAACACCTAGTGAGACCACTCACTCTCGCAAGTCAGTTTGGGAGAATCAGATCACTATTTCACATTGTTCTTATGGTGTTATGATAACAGTTCCAACCATAATCCATGGATATTCATAGTCATGGATCATGTAGTTTGGGATCAACATGAAAGTTTCCCTTAAATAGTATGGAAGACATGTTAGACTTAAAGAAATGAATGAACATAACTTGCATAAACTATTTCGTAGTTGAAAATTGAAGTGAGAAAGGGTTCAAAATGCTTACAAAAAGTCTTGGGCAAGCTCTGCTTAGACTCAAAGTCTCTACACACCCTTCCTTTTTCAAGCACACTTTCTTACAAGTTCAAATTGCCAAAGGTTGTTATTTGTAAGTAGTTTTCTAGCATTATCGTTGTATATTCTGCATAAATAGTATATTAGCTTGCATGTATATTTCATGTTGAAATGGCATCAAAATGTAAATTTTAAATGGTTATATAGATTTTAACTTATGAAACTTATATGTTTTACAACTACAAGTTTTTGAGGCTTCGTCTGGATTCATGAGTGGCATACCTAAATTTTCAAGGCTTGCTTGGGTCTGTCGAGAAGTGTCTTCAAACTTTTAAGCATTACTTGGATCTATGTGTAGATATATTATTCCAGATTTTCAAGGCTTCCACATCAAATCACATGCATTATGATTATTTGATGTATATAATCTATATGAGCAATATGCATTCCTTATAATTTTGATGAGATGATGAATTATATATGCCTAATATTTTATTGACATCTCTAATATTGCATGCATACATGTTTTAGGTGCATACTAATTTTGTAGCACTATTACTCATTGAATCACGTGGTTTTTAACTTGCATAACTTTTTATTTCTATTTGAGCTCCAGAGCCAAAGATAGAGGGAAGGTTGTGTTGATTGGTTGATTTAGATTTTTCACTGCTATGTATGTATTTTTGTTTGCTGACCTATTTTTGTTAGTTTAAAAAATTATTTTGTATACCTAAACGACATTATTGTATTATCATCTAATTATTAGATTGCTTAAATTTTTTGTATTACTACTGTGCATGGACTGTTTAGGTATAACTTTGATATTTAATTGATGGGTGGATAAACTTAATAGCAGTTTAGCCAGTCTGTTGGTGGAAAACTGGTTAGGTTGTTGTGCAGGTCATGCTGCCATTTGTGATAACATGCAACTTGGGCTAAATTTTTTAATATCAATTTTGTGTTATTCTCACATGCCTAGTACACTCGTTTTAGAACCTACAAATTTGATTTATAGGTTTCAAATGAAGAGTTTATGGCAATTTAAAGTGCTTCCATTTTATTTTATCACATAATTTTTATATACTTGATCATCATTTTCAAAACATATCGCTCTTAGGGTTAACTCGTGAGATGTTGATGGAATCACCACCCTTCTAATTGTTTTACAGGATTTGTTTTTGACAAGTAGAATCTTGGTCATTTATAGGGGCTCATCATGATTGTAAGCTTCTTGCAGTAGCTAGATTTGTGCTTGGTGTAAGATGCGTTAAGGGAGGTGCAAAGTTTGGTGTGGTTTGTAAGTAGTTATATCTTTGTTTTTGTAAAATGGATTAGTTAAATAATAAAGGATAGGTTAAAAATCCTATTTGAGAAGATTAAGTAGTGGAGTAGATCCATGAGAGATTGAACTACTATACATAGTCATGCATTGTCTCATTGCTCATTTACTTACATGCATTGCCTAGTTAATTTTTCTTTTGCTTAAATTAGATTTATTTATTTTTATTTTGTTTATAAGAAGCAATAAACCTTCGATACACCCACTTGAGCTCCACAGTGGGTATCTTACACTAATTATCTTTCTAGAACTCTTTATTTTCTTTTACTTTCTTTAGTCCATTCCAATTCTTCCTTGCTTGAACTCTTTGCACTTTTATTTATCAATTAGGACACAACAAAAACACAATTAAAGTCATGCAACCTATACAAAGTTAGTAATGTATGCAACAAAAATCATATATGTTTATGCAACATTAATTGGAAAAAAGTGGAAATCTAAATATACCTAACAAAAAAAAAATTATGTGATTTCTGTAATTATAAATTATTATCTTTAAGCATATAAACTGCCTAAAACCTAAATGCAAATTCCATGCTATAAGCACACAAAAACATGAAAATAAAATAAAATAAAATAAAAAGATA
>JAJIYU010010091.1:0-16425 GCA_030144865.1 Tinospora cordifolia | reverse complement strand
AAATGCATATTATACTAAATATGAGTAAATACACTACATTTTCTATTATATTAATGCACATTATACATAAAATACATATAATATAATTAATCTGCTATGCAACTAACACTATGCAATTGTGTGTTTGTGTTTGGAGTTAATTCATTGTCTATAGGAGTCATGAGTGGAGTTGTGATATGCATTAAGTGTTAATTAGTGTAGAGTCTTCAATTCTCATGGGTGAGTTAATAGCTATTTATTTTTGTGAATTTTTGTATTCCTTGGAGTTACATCCAGGATTTGTATAAATTGGGTTGCTCCTCTTTGAGGAAGGCATCAAATTAGTAAAGTGAGTGTTTAATCTGAACATTTCAGATTTGAGAGAGGCTTTCTCTTATGTTTTTCATTGAACTTTTCTATACTTATCAAGGATTGATCAACCTTGCGGCGTTTAACACTTTGGGTTCTTGTTTCTTTGTTATTCAAGGATTCAAGTGGATCATTAAATCTAATTTTAGCTTTCTTCGGGTGAGTATACTACCTTGAATTGGGGGTTCTTAGGATCTAATTCCTAGTGGGTCCGCATCAGTAAGCTTTCTTAAACTAAGAAAATGTTCTTTTTCTACCGCGAAAGCCAAAAAAAAAACCTTTTTAAACTAAAATATCAATTGCGAGAGTGTAGAGAGAACAACAGGGAATCATATGAATTCTACAAGCACCGAGCGTCTATAGATGGGACAGAAAGTAAATTTTATTGCTAGTGTGACGCTTCCTTCGAGCAATTGGGGCCACTAAGCTCTCCTTTGGTATTCGAACGAGTTATAAGATCGCTCATGAAATGGTATTAAAATGAAATAAGGAAGCAAGGTGTGAAAGCTCTATGAAGTCAATTAAACTAGTTGTAACTGAGCCATTGGCCCCATCTCTATAGTCAAAAACAAAAAAGGCAAGTTGTTTGCTCTTACAATTGCATAAAGAGAGAGGAAAATAGACTACGTTCATTTTTATTAGTCTCTGACTAGGTGACGATGCGATTAGCCGAATTGAAAGGACGGAGCAACGACTTTATCAGGAAACTAGGGTCCCGAACTAAGTTAGGTATTTAAATTAATTCAAAAGATTCTTTAAATGTTATAATTCATCGTAAGTGAAGCATTGACAGATAGAAATGCATGTCAAAGAGAAAAATCAATTCTAAATAGGTTGTCGACTACTTTTCTACTGGGAAATGTTGAATACAAGTTTTTCAAATAGTTTCGTCGTTTGTAATACTGTAAAGAAGCTAAAATTAGCTTTTTTGAGTTTCATTTGTGCATAGATGGTTAAGAATGCAACAAAATGCAAATTCATGAAGAAATTAGAGTGCAATTGAGGAATTCGGCGCTCAAAAGTAACAATTCCACTCTAATTGATGACTACAACCAATAAAAGCTTTCTTGAACTAGGAAAATACTCTTTCTCTGCTAGTGAAAACAAAAAATGACATTTTTAAGTTAAAATATCAATTGCAAGAGTGTAGAGAGAACAACAGAATGTCGTTTGAACCCTGCAAGCATTGAACGTCTGTGGATGCGTTAGAAAGTAAAGTTTATTATTAAGTGTGATGCTTCCTTCGAGCAATTCGGGCCACTAAGCTCCTTTGGTATCCGAACGAGTTATAGGATCGCACATGAAATGGTATCGTAGTGAAATAAGGAAGCAAGGTGTAAAACCTCTATGAAGTGAAAGAAACTAGTTGTAACAGAGTCACTGGCCCCATCTCTTTAGTAAAAAATAAGAAACACAAGTCGTTTCTTTATTTATAACAATATAAAGAGAGGAACATAGACTGTGTCCATTTCTATCAATACCCGGCTAGGTAACAATGCGATTAGCCCAATAGAAAGCACGAAGTAAAGATTTTCCTGAGAAACTAGGGTCTCAAGCTATGTTGGAAACTTAAATGAGTTAAAAAGTCTCTTTAAACATTATAATTCATTGTAAATGAAGCATTGACCAGTAAAAACGTACGCAAAAGAAAGAAATCTATCCTAAAATAGGTTGTCGATTGCTTTTCAGCTGGAAACGTTGAAAATTAGTTCTTCAAGCTGTAATGGTTGTTCGTAAGAGCGCAACGAAGCTAAAATTAGTTATTTTGAGTTTCATCTGTGCGTAGAGGGTTAATAATGCAACAAAATGCAAACTTATGAAGAAATTAGCATGCAATTGAGGAATTTGGCACTCGAAAGGAAAAATTCCCCTCTAATTGACGAACTCACCGATAAAAAGCTTTCTTAAACTAACAAAATGTTCTTTTTCTACCAGCGAAAGCTAAAAATAACCTTTTTAAACTAAAATATCAATTGCAAGAGTGCAGCGAGAACAACAGGGAATCATTTGAATTCTACAAGCACCGAGTGTCTGTAGGTGCGACAGAAAGTAAATTTTATTACTAGTGTGACCCTTCGTTCGAGCAATTAGGGCCACTAAACTCCTTTGGTATCTGAACGAGTTATAAGATCGCTCATGAAATGGTATTGAAATGAAATAAGGAAGCAAGGCCCCATCTCCACAGTCAAAAACAAAAAACACAAGTTGTTTGCTCTTACAATTGCATAAAGAGAGAGGAAAATAGACTACGTTCATTTTTATTAGTCTCCGGCTAGTTAACGATGCGATTAGCCCAATTGAAAGGACGGAGCAACAATTTTCTTAGGAAACTAAGGTCCCGAACTACGTTGGGAATTTAAATTAGTTCAAAGGACTCTTTAAATGTTATAATTCATCGTAAGTGAAGCATTGACAGAGAGAAATGCATGTCAAAGAGAGAAATCAATTCTAAATAGGCTGTTAACTACTTTTCTACAAGGAAATATTAAATACATGTTTCCCAAATTGTTTCGTCATTTGTAATACTGTAAAGAAGCTAAAATTAGCTATTTTGAGTTTCATTTGTGCATAGATGGTTAAGAATGCAACAAAATGCAAATTCATGAAGAAATTAGCGTGCAATTGAGGAATTAGGCGCTCAAAAGTAACAATTCCACTCTAATTGATGACTGCAACCAATAAAAGCTTTCTTGAGCTAGGAAAATACTCTTTCTCTGCTGGTGAAAACAAAAAATGACCTTTTTAAGCTAAAACATCAATTGCAAGAGTGCAGAGAGAACAACAGAATGTCGTTTGAATCCTGCAAGCATTGAACGTCTGTGGATACGACAGAAAGTAAGGTTTATTATTGTTATTTGCATAACAAACTAACATTAGAATAGGCAAAATGATGCATTTTATAAGAAATAAGAGAAAATAGAAGTAAAGAATTGCATAATTACCAATAGTTGCATGTGGTTAAGGATTTACATTGTTTAATAACTTTTAAGCCTTGTTTTCTATAGTTTTAATATTCTTTAATGAGAAAATGATGTCTGGGAAAGGAATTGCGTGTATTGCAGGATATAGGTTGAAGTACACAGAAGAATGCATCAGAAGAAGCCAAATAAGAGATGGAATCAAGAGCAAATACCAGTAAACCGTAGTAGTCACAGAAGAATAGAACCAGCACATATTGCACTGGTACCGCGGTCCATAAACTGGAGACCGCGGATACCAGAATGTGGTTTGCACAGAAACTCTACAGACCGTGGTGGACAGAATACAAGAATTCCTGGGTTTTTGACATCAAAATCATGGACCGTGGTCACTAACCACGGTCACTCGATTGCCTAGCGAGATTTTTGTATTTTTTAAGGTTTTTTAGTGCGAAACTATAAATTGAAAAGGGTAATTAGAGTCCAGCGACGGAAGATCGAAGAAGAATCACTGTGACGACTATTATGGCATGAAAGACTTGGTTTTTATTGAGAATTGAAGATCAAGGTCCAAGAGTTGAGTATGTTTATTTATGATCTAAATTCTTTGATGTGTGAACTCTTAATCATGTCAGGCTAGGTTTATTTTAAGTCTAAGATGTAAATCTGGATTGTAGAATCCTGATATTCTTATTTTGATTAATCTATTTCTGAGGTTTTGTTTTATAATTTGGATTCTTAATGCTTTCTTTTTACTGGCCATAAAACGAATGATTATAGAATGTTAATCTAACTCGGGAAAGAGGATTAATACTCTGAAAATCAAATTATAGACTTAGATCAATCAATTAACCAGGAGGGTGTTGATTGCCTAGGAGGTTGCTTGTTCTAATTGTGTTTAATGCATTAGACTATTTACTGTACGCCTCGGCAGAGGGTATTCGTGATTAGACTAATAGGTGTTATTCAGGAGAAGGCTTTGATGACTAGTGCTAGAACCTACAGAACAAAGGAATGTGATTAATTGAAATAGGAATTAAAGGTGATCATAAGAAAGTTTACTATCCTAGATAATTTAATCTAAAGAGTTTTCAATAATTTACTTTTCAGTTTTATATTTGACTGTTTTCAGGAGTTTAATTTTAATTCTTAATCAATCGAATTTGTTGCTTTCATAAAGTTTAAATTGATAGTAAATTGGGCTTTTAGATAGTCGAATTTTTATACGTTCACTGAGGACGATATCCGGTCTCACCAGTTATTACTATTGCGATCTCGTACACTTGCAAGGTCGTTAACAATTATTAAGTGTGATGCTTCCTTCGAGCAATTGGGGCCACTACGCTCCTTTAGTATTCGTAGGATCGCTCATGAAATGGTATCGTAGTGAAATAAGGAAGCAAGGTGTAAAACCTCTATGAAGTGAAAGAAATTAGCTATAACTGAGCCATTGGCCCCATCTCTTCAGTCAAAAATAAGAAACACAAGTCGTTTGTTTATTTATAACAATATAAAGAGAGGAACATTGACTATGTCCATTTCTATCAGTACCTAGCTAGGTAACAATGCGATTAGCCCAATAGAAAGCACGAAGTAAGGATTTTCTCGAGAAACTAGGGTCTCAAGCTGTGTTGGGAACTTAAATGAGTTAAAAGGTCTCTTTAAATGTTACAATTCATCGTAAATGAAGCATTCACCAATGAAAACACACGCGAAAGAAAAAAATCTATCCTAAAATAGGTTGTCATTTGTTTTTCAGCCGAAAACGTTGAAAATGAGTTCTTCAAGCTGTAATGGTTGTTTGTAAGAGTGCAACGAAACTAAAATTAGTGATTTTGAGTTTCATGTGTGCATAGAGGGTTAAGAATGCAACAAAATGTGAACTTATGAAGAAATTAGCATGCAATTGAGGAATTTGGCACTCAGAAGGAACAATTCCCCTCTAATGGATGAACTCACAGATAAAAAGCTTTGTTAAACTAAGAAAATGTTCTTTTTCTACCAGTGAAAGCCAAAAATAACCTTTTTAAACTAAAATATCAATTGCAAGAATGCAGAGAGAACAATAGAGAATCATTTGAATTCTACAAGCACCGAGCGTCTGTAGATGTGATAGAAAGTAAATTTTATTGCTAGTGTGACGCTTCCTTCGACCAATTGGGGCCACTAAGCTCCTTTGGTATCCGAACGAGTTATAAGATTGCTCATGAAATGGTACCAAAATGAAATAAGGAAGCAAGGTGTGAAAGCTCTATCAAGTGAAGGAAACTAGTTGTAACGGAGCCACTGGCCCCATCTTGACAGTCAAAAACAAAAAGCGCAAGTTGTTTGCTCTTACAATTGCATAAATATAGAGGAAAATAGACTACATTCATTTTTATTAGTCTCCGGTTAGGTAACAATGCGATTAGCCTAATTGAAAGGACGGAACAACAATTTTCTCAAGAAAAACTAGGGTCTCGAACTGCGTTGGATATTTAAATTAGTTCAAAGGACTCTTTAAATGTTATAATTCATCGTAAGTAAAGCATTGACAGATAGAAATGCATGTCAAAGAGAGAAATCAATTCTAAATAGGTTGTCGACTACTTTTCTGTAGGAAAATGTTGAATACAAGTTTTTCAAATTGTTTCGTCGTTTGTAATACTGTAAAAAAGCTAAAATTAGCTATTTTGAGTTTCATTTGTGCATAGATGGTTAAGAATGCAATAAATGCAAATTCATGAAGAAATTAGCGTGCAATTGAGGAATTAGGCGCTCAAAAGTAACAACTCCACTCTAATTGATGAACTACAACCAATAAAGGCTTTCTTGAACTACTAGGAAAATACTCTCTCTCTACTAGTGAAAACAAAAAAAAAAAACCTTTTTAAGCTAAAATATCAATTGCGAGAGTGCAGAGAGAACAACAGAATGTGGTTTGAATCCTGCAAGCATTGAACACCTGTGGATGCGACAGAAAGTAAAGTTTATTATTAAGTGTGATGCTTCCTTCGAGCAATTGGGGCCACTAAGCTCCTTTGGTATCCGAACGAGTTATAAGATCACTCATTAAATGGTATCAAAATTAAATAAGGAAGCAAGGTGTGTAAGAAAGCTCTATGAAGTGAAGGAAACTAATTGTAAGTAAGCCATTGGCCCCATCTCTACAGTCAAAAACAAGAAACATAAGTTGTTTGCTCCTACAATTGCATAAAGAGGCAAAATAGACTCCGTTCATTTTTATTAGTCTCCAACTAGGTAACAATGCGATTAGCCTAATTGAAAGGACGAAGCAACGATTTTCTCAAGAAACTAGGGTTTCTGTAATACCCCAGAGTTTTGTCAAATAAGTAAAATAAATAAGTTTAATGAAATTAAATAAAATAAATTAAGTGAATTAATTTCGAAGATTTTAAGAAATTTTTGGGTACAAATTATGGGTTGGCAAATGAAAAATAATATATTATGTAGATATAATAAAATAAGAATTTTAGTGCAAAAATCGTACATATTTCGATATAGAAAAGATACCGAAAAATTAAAAAAAATAATATGAAATATCTAAAATATTAAGGTATAGAAATATATAAGAAAAATAAAAATGAGAAACCTTATTAAAAGAAAACTTATTATATACTAATTTCAAGAAAATTGGTTAATTTACATAGTTACACAAGAAATAGAAAGTTGAAAAAAAAAATAGCAATAGGTATAAAATAAAATAGGCAAATAAAACTTTAATTTGATATTTAAATAAAAATGTGAAATTAGTAGAATTAATTATAAAAAATGATTAGCAAGTTATATATTTATGGGTTACAAAAGTAAAATTGAGAAATATTATTAATCAGTTATTTAAATAAATTATCTTATTAGCTAGTTGATTTGGATTTAATACATCACAAAAAAATGGAAACAAAATATATAGAATTTACAATTTAATTATACAATTGAAATAGAACAGAAATATAAATTGGAGATTGAAAATTTTCAGAAAATTTGGATAATATAAATAATAAAAAATTCAGATACTGAAAATAAAAAAAATCTCAAAATAAAAATATAGAAGTGTTAGCAAGTTTAAATTATAAATATAGGTTGAAAAAAAATAGCAATTAAATATCTATATAGATATGGTTTATATTAGTAAAATATAGTGAGCAAAAAAAAAATAAAATAAAACAAAACAAAATATGGGCACACCGCCCGAAATATATATATGTATATGGATTGATTTAAAAAAATAAAAATAAAATTTTGATGGCACACCGCTCTAAAGGAAAATCAAAATAAACAAAATCAAGAGAAAATTGATCTTGATCTTGATCAAGTCAAAATAATAATAATAATAATAATAATAATAATAATAATAATAATAATAATAATAATAATAATAATAATAATAATAATAATAACAATAATAATAACAATAATAACAACATCAACAACAACAACAACAACAATAATAATAATAATAATTAACTCTAAATACTTGATCTTGCTAATTTATATGTAAGAGAAAATTAGAAAGTTATCTTTGGAATTGCCACCCAAAGTTACTAAATTTCACTCCCCTAATCTTTATATAAAGGACCCTAGTGCTTCCATTCTTTTCATCCCAAATCAAGAGCATACTAGTCCCTCTTGACTCTCTCTAGCCTTCTTCTTGGCAATCCCCTCAGTTCTTGAGTAATCTTGAACTGTTCTTGAGTGTTCTTGAGAGTTCATGAGTGTTTGAAAGCTTTGAAGTAACGGAACTCTGTCGAATTTCAGAGGTATGCAGAAGAGACGTATTTAAGGTAGAAGTGATTTCTCTAACACCCCTTTTTCTTATTCAAATTTCTAGCATGTTTATGGTTTGTTTGGATTTTGAAATCAAAATAATTTTAGTTCAAGCATTCAAAAATATATTTTTAGTTTTAGATTTGATTCTTGTTCGAATTTATGCATGTATAATAATCATGCCATTTTAGTATCATGCTTAGGCTTTATTTCAAAGTATGATGCATGATTTTGATTATTTCATGATTAAATTTTCAGTTTGATCATATGCTGAATTTATTTATTTATTTCTGTTTCATGTTCTGAAATTTATCTTATGATTCAAGAATATATGATTTAACAAAGATGATGGTGATAATAACCACGTACCATCATAGCAAACATGTGGGTTGCTATGGATGTTCTTTTCATATGATTATTTCATATGGTTCCAAGACCAAAGTACTTGCTTAGTGGGTAAAGTCCCTTAAAGTCCAAGAGTCCAATGAAATTGGCTAAGAAAGGCTATATTTCACTCTAAGGAGGTATTTTGTTAAGAACATCAAGGGCTTCAAAACCCTTTTGGTCTAAAATCTCAACTTTAAACAAAAATGTTGTTTGAAATGCCTAATGTGTGCAAGTGTTTGAAATATGAACGTGTTATTGATTTGAATTTGAGAAATGGTTATTTGAAAAAGATCCACTAAGTTTTGTGCTCACCCCTTCCTCTTCTTTTTCAGGAAATTAAATTATGAAGACCATGAAATTTGGATTTTAGCAAGTTTTATTTTTCTTAAAGTTTCTTTTTAATGTAAGGGCATGTTGCCCAATTTTGAATAAGTCTTCTGTTGAAATTTAATTTTATTTTAGAGGTTATGAATTCATTTGATCAACAATGTAATAGTTTACATTATAAAGTTATGTACTTTCTTTTTATAAATAAAGAAGTTGAATTTTTCTTTATCTCTAATTGTCTTGATTTTATGAAAGTGAAAATTTTGTATTCTTGAAATACAAAGGCACGAGATATTGAAAAGAAAAGAACAAGTGAGTGTTACTTGTAAAGTAACACCGGCTCGACCCACCATTTGGTTAAGTCCACTGTCAAGAAAATGGTGGTCATGTACACTGCTTAAAGATACAAGGGTTGGGATGTTACAGTCTCGAACTGCGTTGGGTATTCAAATTAGTTCAAAGGACTCTTTCAATATTATAATTCATCGTAAGTGAAGCATTGACCGATAGAAATGCATTTCACAGAGAGAAATCAATTCTAAATAGGTTGTCGACTACTTTTCTGCAGGAAAATGTTGAATACAAGTTTTTCAAATTGTTTTGTCATTTGTAATACTGTAAATAAGATAAAATTAGCTATTTTGAGTTTTATTTGTGCATAGATGATTAAGAATGCAACAAAATGCAAATTCATGAAGAAATTAGCGCGCAATTGAGGAATTAGGCGCTCAAAAGTAATGATTCCACTCTAATTGATGAACTACAACCAACAAAGGCTTTCTTGAACTAGGAAAATACTCTCTCTCTGCTAGTGAAGACAAAAAATAACCGTTTTGAGCTAAAATATCAATTGCAAGAATGCAGAGAGAACAACAGAATGTCGTTTGAATCTTGCAAGCATTGAGCGTCTATAGATGCGACAAAAAGTAAAGTTTATTATTAAGTGTGATGCTTCCTTCAAGTAATTGGGGCCACTAAGCTCCTTTGGTATCCGAACGAGTTATAAGATCGCTCATGAAATGGTATCGTAGTGAAATAAGGAAGCAATGCTCTATGAAGTGAAAGAAATTAGCTATAACTTAGCCATTCGCCCCATCTCTTCAGTCAAAAATAAGAAACACAAGTCATTTGTTTATTTATAACAATATAAAGAGACGAACATAGACTGTGTCCATTTCTATCAGTACCCGCCTAGGTAACAATGTGATTAGCCCAATAGAAAGCATGAACTAAGGATTTTCTCGAGAAATTAGGGTCTCAAGCTGTGTTGGGAACTTAAATGAGTTAAAAAGTCTCTTTGAATGTTATAATTCATCGTAAATGAAGCGTTGGCCAATAAAAACGCACGTGAAAGAAAGAAATCTTTCCTAAAATAGGTTGTCGATTGTTTTTCAGCCAAAAACGTTGAAAATGAGTACTTCAAATCGTATGGTTTTTTGTAAGAGTGTAACGAAGCTAAAATTAGTTATTTTGAGTTTCATGTGTGCGTAGAGGGTGAAGAATGCAACAAAATGTGAACTTATGAAGAAATTAGCATGCAAGTGAGGAATTTGGCACTTAGAAGGAACAATTCCCCTCTAATTGATGAACTCACCGATGAAAGGCTTTCTTAAACTAAGAAAATGTTCTTTTTTTACCTGCAAAAGCCAAAAATAACCATTTTAATCTAAACTATCAATTGCAAGAGTGCAAAGAGAACAACAGGGAATCATTTGAATTCTGCAAGCACCGAGCGTCTGTAGATGCGACAGAAAGTAAATTTTATTATTGGTGTGACGCTTCCTTCGAGCAATTGGGGCCACTAAGCTCCTTTGGTATCCAAACAAGTTATAACATTGCTCCTGAAATGGTATCGAAATGAAAAAAAGAAGCAAGGTGTGAAAGAATGTTCTATGAAGTGAAGGAAACTAGTTGTAACTGAGCTATTGGCCCGATTTCTATAGTCAAAAACAAAACGCACAAGTTGTTTGCTCTTACAATTGCATAAAGAGAGGAAAATAGTCTACGTTCATTTTTATTAGTCTCCAGCTAGGTAACAATGCGATTAGCTGAATTGAAAGGACGGAGCAACGATTTTCTCAGGAAACTAGGGTCTCAAACTGCTTTGGGTATTTAAATTAGTTAAAAGGACTCTTTAAATGTTATAATTCATCGTAAGTGAAGCATTGACTGATAGAAATGCATCTTAAAGAGAGAAATCAATTCTAAATAGGTTGTCGACTACTTTTCTGCAAGAAAATGTTGAATACAAGTTTTTCAAATTGTTTCGTTGTTTGTAATACTGTAAAAAAGCTAAAATTAGCTATTTTGAGTTTCATTTGTGCATAGATGGTTAAGAATGCAACAAAATGCAAATTCATGAAGAAATTAGCGTGCAATTGAGGAATTAGGCGCTCAAAAGTAACAATTCCACTCTAATTGATGAACTACAACCAATAAAAGCTTTCTTGAACTACTAGGAAAATACTCTTTCTCTGCTAGATAAAACAAAAAAAAAAAACTTTTTAAGCTAAAATATCAATTGCGAGAGTGCAGAGAGAACAATAGAATGTCATTTAAATCCAGCAAGCATTGAACGTCTGTAGATGCGACAGAAAGTAAAGTTTATTATTAAGTGTGATGCTTCCTTCGAGTAATTGGGGCCACTAAGCTCCTTTGGTATCCGAACGAGTTATAAGATCGCTCATGAAATGGTATCGTAGTGAAATAAGGAAGCAAGGTGTAAATGCTCTATGAAGTGAAATAAATTAGCTATAACTGAGCCATTGGCCTCATCTCTTCAATCAAAAATAAGAAACACAAGTCGTTTGTTTATTTATAACAATATAAAGAGAGGAACATAGACTGTGACCATTTCTATCAGTACCCCGGCTAGGTAGCAATGCGATTAGCCCAATAGAAAGCATAAAGTAAGGATTTTCTCGAGAAACTAGGGTTTCAAGTTGTGTTTGGAACTTAAATGAGTTAAAAAGTCTCTTTGAATGTTATAATTCATCGTAATTGAAGCGTTGGCCAATAAAAACGCAAGTAAAAGAAAGCAATCTATCCTAAAATAGGTTGTCGATTATTTTTGAGCCGTAAACATTGAAAATGAGTTCTTCAAACTGTATGGTTGTTTGTAAGAGTGCAACGAAGCTAAAATTCTTTATTTTGAGTTTCATGTGTGCGTAGAGGGTTAAGAATGCAACAAAATGCGCACTTATGGAGAAATTAGCATGCAATTGAGGAATTTGGCACTCAGAAGGAACAATTCCCCTCTAATTGATGAACTCACGGACAAAAAGCTGTCTTAAACGAAGAAAATGTTCTTTTTCTACCAGCAAAAACCAAAAATTACCTTTTTAATCTAAAATATTAATTGCAGGAGTGCAAAGAGAACAACAGGGAATCATTTGAATTCTGGAAGCACCGAGCGTCTGTAGATGCGACAGAAAGTAAATTTTATTGTTAATGTGACGCTTCCTTCGAGCAATTGGGGCCACTAAGCTCCTTTGGTATCCGAACGAGTTATAAGATCGCTCATGAAATGGTATCGAAATGAAATAAGGAAGCAAGGTGTGAAAGAAAGCTCTATGAAGTAAAGGAAACTAGTTGTAACTAAGCCATTGGTCCCATCTCTGCATTCAAAAACAAAAAACACAAGTTGTTTGCTCTTACAATTTGTTAGCAATCCTGCAAGTGTACAGTTTTGCTCAAGTATAAACCGGTAAGACCGGGTATCGTCCTCAGGGAAAAAGGGTTGATTTGTGATTTCAAATCCCAATTTACTACTGATCAAAGTTTTATCAAGACTATAATTGGATGTAATTGAATTAAGTTGACAAGTAGAGACTTTTCTAAACAAGAACAATAGTTAATATTAAGAAATCAATCTATGTGCTTCTTACAATGCAAAATGCTTTCTAGCATGCATGCATCTAGCAAAATGTAAAGGCAATGAAAGAAATTGGACTAAGATTGACAAAAAGAAAACTGAACCTATTTTTTTTGCTTTAATGTGTTGATGCAATACACACATACCCCCAAACTTGAATTGTGCCTTGTCCTCAAGAGCACATAGATACGAATACGTGGGAAGGGTAAGACATCACACATGCGTTTAAAGAAGAAGAAGAAAATTAGTGAGGAAATTCTGGCAAAGACATGGATTTGCATTAGACAAGTGAACTAACTAGTAGGGAATGATGCATTGGCAGAAGAAAAGAAAACAAAAGAGTCACAGGGCACAAAAGTTTGAGTTTGCAAGAACAATCCAAAAGAGAAGCACAAAGATATATAGAAAACAATAGGGCTCAAAAATCTGCACCAAAGACTTCTTCCTCCGTAATAAAGTCAGTAAAATTATCACCACCACCATCCTCCTCCTCATCATCATCATCAGCATCTGCAGGGACCACTAGTGGAGGCGACTGTACTGGAGGTACACAACAAGCCATCTCCATGTAAGGCAAGGTGCAAGGAGGAGGAGGAAAAGCGTTAGCCACATCCGGGTCCTTACGATGCATCCACTGGGTCATATATGCCATCCAATGCATCATAGTGTGCTCAGTGGTGGAGAAAGACGCAGCAGTAGCTGAAGAGAACTGAGGAGCATCTGCAGGACGTGTAGGGGCTGAGGCAGGCACAGTAGTAGGTGGAGGAGACTCAATAGATACCCTACGCCTCTTGGAAGGGGTAGATGCGAGCATCTTCACTACGATATGATCCTTCATCTTCAATAATGGCTCGATCTTGTCCCATACAACCCCAACCTGTCTGCATAATTCTGTAATCAAAGTAGGGTGTGGCAGCCCTGCATTGGTTTTATCAATGGCTGACCGGATAGAACTGGATATGAGTGCCCCAATATTGATTGGGGGTCCCTTCATGATGCAATATACTAGCACAGCTCTCTCTACAATAACCCGATTAATGGCCAAAAAGGGAAGTAAATTTGCACAAATTAAATACAGCCAAACCTTAAATTTTGTCTTGAACATTGTCTTCATTAGGTTGACGGGCTTATTGTTATAACAAATCCACGATACCCCATCAACGCATAGTGTCCGTAAAACCTCGTCCGAATCAAACCTCGGTAGTAATGTGTAGTAATCGTCAGAGAGTCAGCAGGAAGACCATAAACCTCATTGATAACAATTGCGTTGAATGGCACCAACTTACCCCGTACCCAAACTGATGTACCCTCACGGTCAGGGGCATTGGCATAAAATTCTTGAACAATCGAGACCACTGTGGTGCCAGGAGCCTGAATCAGCTTCCCCCAATTTCTCGCAGCAACCACCGTATCAATGCCTAACTCGCATTCCGCTGTCATCAACATGATTCCTCTTTCAGGAATTAAGTGTATGTTGGACCGAATCATGTTGAACCTTTGCTTGGCATTAGCTGTTTTAAATCGATTATGGTTAGAGGGTGAAGGAGGGGTTCTTGTTGCTTTCCTTTAGAGGCAGGCAATTTCATTTTGGGAGGCCTGCAAGCACAGTAATGGAATGCAAGGAAAACAACAACATTCATATATAATAACGCATCAACCATTCAATGAAATGAACTCAACATAGATTAGTTTGCTCGATCTAGGCATTATAACATCAAAATCACTCTTTAGGCAGAAAAAAATGAATCTTGTATTCCTTTGTAATGTTGAATGACATAAAAATAGATAAAAATACACTTCATTGCGTGAAACTCACATCTACCAGCCTATGGTGCTCATGAACACAGAGTTATGCAAGTCTTTGTGCAAATAGGATTCACATAGTGTGCATATTCAGAGTAAAGGATGGAATGATTCGAGTCATTGAACAAAATCACCATTTAAGAATAAGAGAACGCACATAGCAACTCCAAAATCATCTAAACAATCTAAAATGCAAGTAACTAATAAGCAATCAAAGAAGAACACTTACATATCCACTGAAAAAGCCAAAGATGCTTGAAGATTTGAAAGGGAGGCCAAAAGCCACACAAAAACCTAAAGTTTCAAAGCAAAAATGACGAAAATTATTGCGATCTATCTTTAAAAAGAGGCATGGACCGTGGTCTATGTATTATGGACCGCGGTCCATGTGTTTTTTTTTATGTTTGAAATGACATGTACAAACTGTGGACTGCGGCCATGCTGTGAGTGTGGACCGCAGTCCACATGTGTACTTAAAAATGATGTTCTACTAACCACGGTCTATGTATGATGGACCACGGTCCATGTGTGTTTTCTCAAAACAATACATGCTGGTGACCGCGGTTTGAGGAGAACACATGTTCTGGTGATCACGGTCAACAGAATCTGTTTCCTGTGTGCACTTGTGTAGACTGAGATCTGTGTATGATGGACCGCGGTCTCCAGTATGTTGGACCCTTTACTCAATTCTAAGTGTATAGACTCAACCTTTTCACTGAAATCTAACAAACTAAACTTAAGAAAACAATTACACAAACATCTATAGTGGGTTGCCTTCCACTTAGCGTTATGTTTAACGTCGTTAGCTCGACGAAGATACGCTGCTTCAATCTTTGAGGAGAACCATCTCTACCATTTGCTTTGGACAACTGTAGAAAATCTTCAGTCTTTGGCCATTAACTTTAAACCTGTGGCCATCCACCAAGCTCTGCACTTCTACTGCTCCATACGGGAAGATTTGACTGACTAAAAATGGTCCCGACCATCGAGATTTAAGCTTTCCCGGAAACAAACGGAGTCTTGAATTGAAAAGAAGTACTTGCTGCCCCAGTTTAAACTTCTTCTTCTCTATGAATTGATCATGCCATTTCTTCATTCGCTCTCTGTAGATGGTGTTATTCTCGAATGCTTCCCTGTGAAACTCTTCAAGTTCTATGAGCTGCAGCAACCGGTTCTCACCACAAGCCTTCGCATCGAAATTTAACTTCTTGATTGCCCACTAAGCTCTGTGCTCTAACTCACAAGGCAGGTGACAGGATTTCCCATACAACAATTGATAGGGAAACATACCAATGGGTGTTTTAAATGTTGTCCTATAAGCCCACAATGCATCATCTAACTTCAATGCCCACTCCTTACGGTTTGTACCAACCATTTTCTGTAATATTGACTTGATTTCACGGTTAGATACTTCAGCTTTTCTGTCAGTTTGAGGATGATAAGGTAGTACAACCTTGTGCCTCACGCCATACTTAATGAGAAGGATGTTGAAGACTTTATTGCAGAAATGTGTCCCTTCATCACTCACAATAGCTCTAGGAGCTCCAAAACGAGAGAATATGTTTCGTGAAAGGAACTTAAGTACCACTCGTGCATCATTCTTTGCTGTAGCCACAGCCTCCACCCACTTAGAGACATAGTCAACCGCGAGCAGGATATATTGTTTGCCAGTTGATGGTGGAAATGGCCCCATAAAGTCGATGCTCCAAACATCAAACAATTCCACTTCTACAAATGAGGTGAGAGGCATTTCGTTCTTTCTTGAGATGTTTCCTTGCTTCTGACATGTCTCACAGGTCTTGACAAATTGATAAGCATCTTTTAACATGCTCGGCCAATAAAATCCACTCTCAAGTACACATTTGGTAGTTCTTTGATGGCTGTAGTGACCACTATTGTAACACCCCAACCCCCATGTTTCTTTGATTTGAGTGTTGGACCTAACCACCGTTCTTTTTGACAGTGGACTTAACCAATATGTGGGTTGGGTCCGTGCTACTTTAC
>JAJIYU010010090.1:0-16410 GCA_030144865.1 Tinospora cordifolia | reverse complement strand
CATCATTCAAATAATAACATAAAAATTAATCTCACAAATTAAAATCATACCTTCAAACTTTCATCTTCGAAGTTCTTGTTTCTTTGATCTTCAAGATATTTTCAGAAAGAGTATGATCGTGCTGATAACGTGTTATAAAATAAAAGAAAAACTACTAAAAGATCAAGAAAAGAAGAAGAAGAACTCAAGAACATAAGAGAGAAGAGAAAAATAGGAGAGAGAGCTTTTCATTCTCTTAAGAATAGGTTGAAGTTCAACCTTGGTACATCATTTACAATGTAAGCACCCCTTTATATAGATTTTAGGAATGGAGGGTTACACAAATCATAATTACAATATTTAAACTTAGACATAAATGAGATTTAGGGGTTACAAAATTTTAAATACAAAATGGGTTACAAAATACTAAATGATAGTGATTACAAAGGCATTCAATATAAAATATTTATAACACTCATTGACATATAACATTTATTTTTTATAGTGAGAGAATTTTGATACTCTTACGAACTTTTTGTCATTAGAAAGTCTTTCCTTTGTAGTGCGAGTGAAGCCCAACTGCTAGAGTGGTGAAGCTCGACTGCGCCTGTTGAATGAGGTTAAATATGCTTTAATTTTAAAAATATTTATAAACAATTTTAGTGTGCCACAAATTCTTCTTTTGTGCCACCATAAAAACAGCTAGGATGATGTTCATTAATGCATGGCAGCTTGTACTATTTTGTCCAGAATTTGTACACATTACGATGCATATTTTGTCTTACAGCAATTATGGGCTGAGAATGCCTGCCACTGGAAATTTTTTGTAGGAGTTTCTTTGTTTCCCTTAAAATTCACAGAAAATTACTGATCAATGGTTAATATATCATTTATTACACAACTCAAGTTGTCTAAAAACACATTTATAATTACTCAATGTCTTGGTATAATTACATAAAAAAGATACAATAATAGATGGATAGACTAACATTTTCAAATTTCAATAGCGAACTGGAGAAACCAATGGCTTGCCGGAGAAGAAAGCGTCCAAGTTAGCCATGACATGCTCATCCATTGCGGAAAGCGATTCCTGCGTGAGCACTGCATTATGGGGGGTCAGTACCACGTTGTCTAATTGAAAGAGCTCTTTGGGAACGTTGGGCTCGTCTTCAAACACATCAAAACCAGCACCAGCAATTTCTCCTTGCAGCAAGCACTGCACCATTTCCTTCTCACAAACAAGAGAACCACGACCGATGTTGACTACAACCCCATCCTTTCCTAACGCCAACAACACATTTCTGTTGATAATGTGGCGTGTTTCATCATTTAAGGGACAACATAGCATGAGAACGTCACTGTCGGCTGCAAGGTCAAGGACATCCGAGTAAAATGGGAAAGAAACAAATTCTTTTTTCTTCCTAGCAGTATATGAAATTACGCAACTGAAAGCGTCCAGCCTTTTTGCTATTCTTGATCCAACGCTTCCAAATCCTACTATCCCTACTCGCTTACCACTTAGCTGCAATCAGAGAGCCCATATATGATTTGTGGACGATTAATTATAGATGTACAAGCAGAGTTACTTATGCACCTCTTCTAAGACTACAATTGAAAACAAATAAAATTTATTTATATTTGATGATTTCACACTCAAAAACCCTGTACAAGTATTAGTACTTCTTAATTTATAGATATTTGATGATTTACGTATCTTATATTTATCTGATCTATGAACTCGATCAACAATAGATCAGAAATTAAAAAGAGTGCAGAATGAAATGTGAAGATGTCTTGTTTACCAAAGAGTGAAAAACAGAATTCTAAAACAAAAAGTAAAATAATAGATGCTCTGTTTCTCTTCCATTCTATGTTCTACTGAAACAGCACAATAATCACCTATTTACGCATGAGTAATCCTTGACACAGAGGCAGATGGCACTCTGTTATTTGACATGTGCATAACAGATTAACTGATTAGTTTAGCTCATAATAGATGACAGCTACGTTACATCTCTAACATCCTCCCTCAAGCTTGTAGGGAGATTGGTCACAGTAAGCTTGTCTTGAAGTAAAACGAATCTAGGCGTTGATAAAGCCTTTGTCCACGTGATTGACTGTAGGAACATGACCAAGAGCCATTTGCTTCGCAGCAATCTTGTCATGAACAAAATAAGGATCAAGTTCAATATGCTTGGTCCAAGCATGTAAAACAGAATTGTGTGCCATTGATATAGTACTTTGGTTATCACACCACAAAACTGGCAAACAAGGCTAAGGAATCTCCATTATAGACAGTAATAACTGAAGCCATGAAATCTCAGCAAGAAGTGATGCAAGACTCCAGAATTCAGCTCCTGTTGAGGAACGTGAGATTGTGTGTTGTTTCTTGGCACCCCAGGTGATTAGATTTGGTCCAAGGTATACACATAAGCCTTAAGTAGATCATCTATCATCCGGATTTGATGCCCAGTCAGCATTAGAAAAGCCTACAAGTTTGAGAGCTGCTGAAGGAGAGGTTGATTTAGTGAAATCTAAACAAAAGTGAGAGATTCCCTTAAGATCTCGTAGAATTCACTTCACTGCTTTTCAATGATTAGTAAGAGGAGATTGCATGAATTGGCAAACTCTATTAACAAAGTAAGCAATATCTGGCCTAGTTATTGTCACATACTATAATCCTCCCACAACAGACCTACACTCAGTAGGATTCGAAACCGGATCACCATGATAAGTAGACAACTACCCACCAACAGAACAGACCATGGGAGAGGGATCAAAATTAGCATTAACCATTTTCATCTTCTAAAGCAAATCCTGAGTGTGCTTATGTTGCGATAGATGTAAACTAGTAGGTGTTTCATTAACCTCAATGCCTAGAAAATAGTGTAAGGGACCAAGATCCTTGAGAGCAATACATTTGTGTAGCTAAGCGACCAAAGAGTTAATTGCTAGAGAATAACTGCCAATGATGACAATATCATCAACATATATTACAATGTAAAGCACATAGGTGGAGCTAAACTTACAAAACAACTAGTTATCAGATTTGCAAGAGGAGAACCCAAACATTGCAACTGTGCTCTAAAGCTTTTCAAACCAAGCTCTCGGGCTTGCTTTAAGCCATAGAGAGCTTTACGTAAATGACACGCAGAGGTCTGGAGCAATCTTCAAACCCAGGAGGTTGCATCATATATACCTCTTCATCAATAGTCCCATTTAGGAATGCATTATTGAAGTCTAATTGTTGCAATGGCCATCCTCTTGACACAACAACGGAAATAAGAACACGTATTGTAGATGGCTTAACAATAGGTCTAAAAGTCTAAGAGAAATCAAAACCTTCTAATTGATGAAATCCTTTAGCAACTAGATGAGCTTTATGACGAAGAATAGTACTATTAGGATTCTTTTTGAACAAATAGACCCACTTGCATCCAATCACTTATCGTCTAGAAGGAGGTAGAACAATACTCCAGGTTTTTGTTACCTATAAAGCTCAAAATTCCTCATGCATAGCATCTAGCCAACTAGGGTGAGTCATGGCTTGTTTCACTGTTGTAGGTTCTGCTATATCAAGTTCAACTAACCAAGCATTTGGCTTGAAAATACTGGATTTGCTTTTGGTTACCATATGATGACCATTAACAGGCCAAGGAATAAGTGCAAAAGATGCAGGGACAAATCAAGAGGTTTAACAGATGCATTCAAAGAATTAGATGAAGAAGACTGGACACCAATAGAATGATTAGAGAGCCTTACAAGAGTTTTGGGAATGGCAAGGGGAAACAATGGTACTATGTTTTGACTAGTGGCAGAGGAAGTCAAAACACCAAGAAAGCTTGAGGTCTTGAATGGGAAGGATTCCTCATCAAAAATAGCATGTCAAACAACAAAGATTTTACCATCAGATTGAAGACATCTAAAACTTTTGTGTTGTGAGCAATACCCCAGAAAAACACAAGCACTACTTCGATATTTAAGCTTGTGAAGTGTATAAGGTCTTAAGTAAGAATAAACTAGGCAACCAAAGACTTTTAGAGGGGAATACTCTGATAAACTCCAAACAGACACTAGTAAGGTGTTTTACCAGACAACACAGGGGTATGCATTCGGTTTATGAGAAAAACTGCAGTTCAAAAAGCTTTATCCCAAAATTTCTTTGGCATACCTAATTAAGACATCAAGGCTAGACCAGTTTCCACAATATGTCTGTGCTTACATTCAATTAGTCCATCTGCTCATGTGTGTATAAACTTGAGTGTAACATAATGCCACAGCTGTTTGAGAAGGAAGAAAGAGACAAACTCTTTCCCATTGTCAGTTTGAAGAACCTTTATATTTCTTAAAAAAATACTTCAACCTATTGCTTGAACTAAATGAAAATTGTATACAGATCACCTTCAAAATGAATAGGAAATATTCATGTATAGCATGTAAATGCATCAAGGAAGCTAACACAATACTGTGACCAGTAGAAGAAGTCATAGGTGCAGGAACCCAAACATCTCCAATAATAAGTTCCAATGGTGTAGTGAAAACAGTTTTGGATGAATAAAATGGTTATTTATGAATCTTACTTATTTGACATTCATGACACACAAATGAAGAAACTGAAATAGATCTCATGTTGCATTTATTCAACATAGATTGAACAATAGAAGATGTAGGATCTCCAAGGTGTAAATCCAAAGAAAAAATTTAGATGGCTTAGTACAAGAAGAAACAATAGATGAATGGAAAGAATACAAAGAAACAGTGTTACAAGAAGAAGAAGATTGTGATCTTGAAACATTAGCAGCATAGGCATTTGCTTTAGAAGGCTTGCATTAAGATCTTGAAAGATTGCTGCTAAGAAATAGATTTGTGGATGAAATCTTGGATTGTAGAGGTAGAAGAAATTCATACAATCCTTTATTGAGGACCCCTCGAAGAAGTACCTTCTTCATAGCTTGATCCTTCACAAGACAAAAGGTAGAATGAAATTCAATGAGCACATTATTATCAGAAACAAATTCAGAAACACTTAACAGATTTTTTGTGATATGAGGAATGCATAAGATGTTTTTGAGAAGAAACTTATGGTTGTCATGATGAGCAAGATTAGATCCAAAAGCTCCAATGCATAAACCAACGCCATTACCTACAAATAGTTTTTCCTTTCTACGATATTCAGCTTTGTTCATCAGATTTTCCCCACCAGGTGTACAATGATCAGTTGCACCACTATCTGGAAACCAGATTGAATCTGCAACTGTATTACTCGAACCAATCATAGCAACAATATTTCCTCGAGTAACATTGTTAGCTCCACCAAAACCTTGATTAGTGTGATATGTTTGGACATTTTGAGGCTAAAACATGTGATCAAAACGGTAGTAGCAACGCATAGCATTGTGACTAGATTTATGACAGATTTGGCAAGGCACTCGATTGTTGTTGTTCCTGCCACAACCACGATCTTTTCTGCCTCCATTAGTTTGTGCTCTACCACCACTAGTGTAATTAGACTATGAAGGCACAAAGCCTTTCTTTCCTACTGCAACATTTGCGGTTATGATATCATTTAGAGCAGTTGCTCAATTCTTGCTTCATGTGTGAGCAAGAGTGCAGAAATTTCAGGCATAGAATAGCATTGACTCATGGAAGTAATAGGAATAACATAACTATCATATTCATGACCCAAACCACTCAAGATAGACATTACTTTGTCATCATCTTTCATGACATAGTCTGCAAAAGCTAGAGAATTGATTAAGGTTTTCCTCTTCAACAGATATTCAGAGATTGAAAGATCGCCTTTCTTTAATGTTTGCACTTGGAGCTCGAGCTGCGTCACATTTGCTCTGGATTGAATGAGAACAAAGCCTCAATATTCGTCCATGCTTCACAAGCAATTTAGCATCCAACAAGCTCAGGAAGAAGATCTTGACTGATTGATAACAAAATCCAACATAACAGGATTTGGTCCTGTTGTTCCCAGCAAGAAACTCTTGATTAGCAGATCCATCTTCATTTACACGCACTAGAGGATTCACAGATGGATCAATAATAGATCAAGGACGATTACCTTTAATTGTAGCTAGGACTTGTTGTCGCCACATAATAAGGTAATTCCCATGACTAATCCTGTTATTCAATTTCAGATTCAATGAAGAATGATGCTTGAACCTATCATTAGTGAGATTTCAAGTGCCTTGTTCAGCAGCAGATGACCACTCTGATACCATATTTGATCTATGAGATTGATCAACAATAGATCAGAAATTGCAAAGAGTGCAGAATGAAATGTGAAGAACTGTCTTGTTTGCCAAAGAATGAAGAACATAATTCTGGAATTGAAAGTAAAACAATAAATGCTCTGTTTTTTGTCCATTCTCTGTTGTACTCTGAAACAGCATAATAATCAACTATTTATACATGAGTAATCTCTGACACAAAGACAAATGGCATTCTGTTATTTGACATGGGTATAACAGATTAACTGATTAGTTTAGATTCATTTCTAGAGGGTGATATCCACCCAAAAGATGAAAATCTACTACTACATTATCTTATGGGGAAGGCAAAAACTAGCGACCGTAAAACTGCACATTCTCTTCCTCAAACAAACCAAGATCGAATCTACATGATTTCGATCTCATAGCGGGAGAATGAAGATTAAGATCATTTAGGTATATATAACTTTCTCGATCAACAGTTAATTTAGAGTGTTGAGTGAGTTGCAACTCATCCACTTGGATCTGTGCGACGAAGTAGAACCGCCATCCGAAACTAATCGTTGAGAGAAAAGAAGGAAAAAAAAAAGTTATTATATGCCATAATGAAAGAGACCGATGATCCCTATAGCAGCTAACAAAGAACCGATCGTCCAGATCTTGAGGAATTAATGTCAAGCTTGATTGATCTAATTACTAATAATTAAGTAGCCCGAAAACTTGAGTAAAAGCGCGCAATTGCCTAGAGATATTGAATCTACAAACACAAAAGATGGGTGCGTAATTTTGATAGCAATCATGTGGCTAATCTGGATTTATTGAAGCAAACCTACATATAGCTAGACGCACCTTAATACTACAACTTGGACAGAGAAAAGATTGCATTCTTACCGTCCAACTTAGGGGATAGTCCGTACGAGACCAAATTCCCTGACGAACAAAGCGGTCAGCAGCAGAAACTCGTCTGAGAACAGCAAGCAATAGCCCAACCCCAAAATCCGCGACGTCTTCAGAGAACACATCCCCTGCATTTGCGATTCGGATGCTTCTGCGACGACACTCATCCAAGTCTATATGGTCAATACCGGAGCTAATAGTAATAATGAGCTCAAGCGAAGGCAAGCAACGCAGCGTTGCGGCGGGCAAAACGGCCCTTGGGGAGCAAATTAGAGCTCTTACGGTCTGCGCGTGGACGTTCAAGAAATCGTGAAGTGGCAAGGACGATTCCAAAGGCTTTATTGCTCGGTATTTGGTCGAGAAAATGTGGTTGTAAGAAGGGCTGAGAGGAAAGTCACGGACGAGCAGAACTAGCGGAAGTCCCGAACCTTGTGCATCTCCATCCTCCGCCATCAGAAAATCTGTTGATACTCGATTGTATCCGTTCTACCAAAAAGTGATGAAAGCTTTCAATCAGGTAAAAGTATTTTTAAACAAACTACTTTTTTTTGTTAAGCAGTGCATTTGGTGTTTTGCCCTTGGCATATTTGCACCTCTTTTTCTTACTTTTCTTATTTATTTATATACAAATTTTTAAATTAATTAACATCATTAAAAAATTCATTTTTTTTACATGTATTTACATTAATCTTGGATTTAAAAAAAAAAGAAAAGAAAAAGATATGCCAATTTTAATATTTTTGTACGTTATTTATAGTTAATTTTGGTTTTTTTTTTTTTTGGCAACACAGTTTACAACTGGGGGGAGGGGAGGAGTTCGATCCCTGCTCTCTCGTGGGGCAGGGAGACACCGTCTCCAACTGCGCTAAGCAGTTGGGGGTAATTTTGGTTTTAACTTCATATATTTTTGTTTCCCTAATCTTAAAAGGTGCAAGTATTTTACTTCTTTGGAGAAAGGAGGTTTCCTTTTTATCTATGCAATCAGTGGGATTTGTTCCTCTATTGTTCTTTGTTTCCTCGACACTCGCATGTTGAAGTTATCCCCACGACAACTTTTTATTTTTTTTCTTTGTTGGCTTTCTTTTCCTAGACATTGTAATTTTGGTGCCATTAACCAAGTTGCAGACTATTAATCAAGCACCTAAATCTCTATCTTTTTTTCTTTAATTACTTTCATTGCCCACCGACTCTTCTGATCAATGCATTTTCCTCAAGTGCCTACCATGTGCTCTCATCCTTACATTTGGGCCCATACAACTGCATGTAAATTTCTATCACATTTCCACACTATTGCATAAATACTTGTTTTACTCACTTTCCATTCGAAAATTTTGAAACCTCATTTTTGAATTTAAAATCTTTATGGCTTCCCCTAATTATGTTACTTGTCCAATTGAGGTAATTTTAGATGACACTATTATTCTATTGGGGCCTAGGAGATATGTGAATTTATCATTTGTCATAATATGTGTTGTTATATCTTGTGTGTATTTATAGAGCAGCATGAAATTTACGCAATCTATTTCACTAATACCTTTACGCAATATTTTATCGTATTTCACTAATAACTTTATGCAATTTATCCAGACACTTTACTATTGCACAGAAGACTTCTAACAACAGTCGAATACCATTGTTAGAAGGCTTTCCCAATGATTTGCAACTGATATTGTCTACATTGTTGTAGGCATCATTTTGGAAAGTTTATGGTACAAACCACGTTGTACCTATGTCGTAAAAATAATTCCTTTCAACAACAATTTTCAACTATTGTTGAATCTACAATGGTTTACAATTATTGTTGAATCCTTTTTGGGTACTTGATTGAAGGATTTCCACAACAATTATAACTATTGTGAAATTATCTCCCTATTTGGGTACATTTACATGATTTCATCAACCTATTATTTTTCATCAACATTTATTTGAACACCGAAACTAATAAATACATATAACAAAAAATAATATTTGACAATAACACAAAAAATTTTGAATCACCATCCTTTTAATGTTAATAAAAACTTTCATTACATTTCAAGTTTACAATGGGGGCATAGGTTGATCATGTTCCTAAAAGGTGCTTGACGAGATTTTGTGTTTGCAGTTGCAGCTACAAAATGTTGAATCCTTTTTTGCAAGGAAAGGTTCAAAATTATGCCATTGAACCCATTCTTATTTCTAGAACTAGAACTTTTTATCAAAAATGGTTATCTAAATACTCTGTCCACATAGCCCCAAATCACTCTCCCACCTTCTTTGCATAAAGTAACCAGAAATTATCATATATTAGATATGTTACAAAAATACCTTAAGAATGCTAAAGGGAAATTTACACACATGATTTGTGTAGGGTGTAACACCCTCTTATTTTGTTGAAATTTTTGGAAAGTTAAATAAAAATAACATAAAATAATTCAAATAAAGCAAACCTTGAGAAAATCATGAAATTTATGATTTAAAACATCCACAAATCGATGTATGAAAGACTCGGCGAATCAGAACAAAAAACAAAACAATACACAAAATTCTTCCTTAACTACCAAGGTAATGGTATGGACTACAGCGATAATATCTCTTGTACATAGAAAACAAGAAATGGAAAGTGCCCAAACTACCACGGTAATGCAAGTGACTACTCCTGATTACCCCGATAGTGCAACTAATTCTTAGACAAAAATTTTTAGAAACTCAACAAATTACTCCAAGAGGCTCCCTGAACAAATTACCAACTTCTAAAACTGATACATGCCATTGTTTGAAAGTGGAGAACAAGCCAAGAAGTGTTTTAAAAGGTTTTCTACATTGCAAACACCCCAAACTTGCCACTTCAGACCCATTGGAACTCTATATAAATCCATGTTCGGGTACTCGTACTCTTCATCCTAGCAAGAACTAGGGTCTTACCTATTACTCCATTCTATTAAACTAGGGATGACCCCATCGTCCCCAGTGAGACACTACGCTGGTACTTGGTTATAATCTTTATTAATATTTTGTTAAGTATAAGACATGGTAATCATGCATAAGTATAAACACAGATTAAGCATAGTATCATCATAACATGAAACATATCATGCATCTTTATTCATGTAAGCCTAAGCATACATATTCTACATGGCATATACAATGGTAGAGCATGGATATTCAAATCATACAATGCATACAAGTCTTATTGAAATCAAAATAACAACGTAAAACTTGAAAATCACTTCCACCTTGATCACTCAATCCCTTTGATTTGGATAGTCCAAGCTCTTCGATCCTTCAACCTTGAAAATCAAGACCAATGGTTATTTATGTGTTTTCAACATTCTTAGATCATAACTAATGGTCCCTTACCTTATATTGTTCATAATGTTCAAAGAAACCAACACCCTAGATGAGCCTAAATATGGTCTTAGGTTTGTGAACCGCGGTGGGGAAAGTCATTATCGCGATAACTAGTGTGCAAGGATGAAAAATCGATCTATAGTTACATCATCATGGTAGGCTACTGTGGTAATCAGGGGTATAGGTGCATTACCATGGTAACTTAGGAGCAATTTTTAGGCTTTGCTCCACTACTGCAATAGTAAATTGCACTACAATGGTAACTGACATGCGACTAGTTTTCGAGCTTGGTTTTTCACCTTTCTTAGCTCACCTATGGCCATGGTATCCTCCTACTTTGACTTCTAGGCTTTGAAACATGAAATTGAGGGTGGTTCTATCTTTGTTGAACCTTCAAATCTCCTTGGTTGATCCACACACCTTCAAGCAACAAAATTTGTGCAAGACTCTAATTTTTTTTACCTTCCTACACTCTACTTGTTGTGTAGAATAGCCAAGGAATGAAAAGGGTGCCAAGAAGGAGGCTAGGCGAGCAAGAAGAGAACTGATTCATTCTATTTGGGATGAGGAGAATGGTTGGTTGGGCATGGTTTATATAGAGCTTTAAAGGGCATATGTTTGGAAAAGATTGGGGTGTCTACCTTTTAGAAACCTTTCTAATTCTCCAATTTTCTTGTTCTTCATGCACAAAGAATAGCACTAATCGATTTTAGAAGTTGTTATTTCATTTTGGGATGCCTTAGAGTGGTTTTAGAAATTTTACAAATCATTTTTCACACTATCGGGGTAGTCATGGAGAAATTTCTATCATTGCTTGTTTTTCGCTCCAGTTTGCTAAGTCTTTCATACATCAAACTATACGTCATTTCTACTAAACTTTCATGAATTTTCTTGAAGTTACTCTGATTATTTTATTCAATTTTAGTTATCAAATTTTTGTACAACTTTTTGGGGTATTATAGGGTTACCACATCGGCATGTGGTTATAATCATTATTAATCTTTCTTTAATGAATTTCATAGCTATGGCATAACAAAAGATGAATACCATTCAAATACCAAATGAATATGTTGTCATTATGAAATCCTACTCATTCAAATCATCACATATACTAATCACGTGATAATAAGTAATTCACATGATATCAACCATTACAAATAACATATCACTTTGTCATTCAATAACATTCATCCAAATCGTATTCCTTAAACAAACAATCTATCATGCATACTTTATTTAAATTAAAATAATAATTAAAACTCATAAGTCATTTCCACATGTTCAGAAGTCTAATCCCTTGAGATCCACACAAAATTAGGATCTACCCAATATTTTTACCTAAATAATATAATTTTTTTTTGAGTAATCCATGATAATTTTAATATTTTAAAACTTTATTTTTTTTCTAGTTTTATAATTTATTTTAATTTTTAATACTATAGGGCACTGTCACTATTTTCAAAGTATTATTTGTGCACTATTGCCTTAGTTTCCATTGTGGATTTAACCAATATTCTTTTTCATTCGTGAAAATTATCATAACTGATTTTCATTGACCTTTCATTGTCACTAATTTAATTCCTCAAAGTTTAATCTAAATCACCATGTGTATTTTGCATGATAGTTGGACTTATTATAATCATTGTTTACACGTAGAAACCCTTTTCTATGTATATTGATATTTTTAATAATTTTTTTACTATTTTATAATTATTATATTTTATTTTTTTAGCGAGTTTAAATTCTAATTTTTCTATACCAAACATATTTTATTTTTATTTTTTACAATATCTAGTTATTTTTGTTAATTACATATATTAATGCCTTAATAGCTTTACATTTCAAAACATAATGCTATAACCTATTAATATAAATTATTATTTTATTTCTAATTGATTTTTAATGAGTTTCCTAGCCACATAATTTTCTGAAAGATTTTATAATTTAATTACTTTATTGTTCGTTTTTTTTAATTACTTGAACTATATCATTTTCTACTTTATTTTTAGCATATACTTGTGCCATATTTTATGATTTTTATTCCTTACACTAATTTTGTGAAAATTAATATTTTAACCTAAGAAATAACATATTTTTCAGCCAGTAAATTTTCTGGATATTAAGTTAATTTTCTGAAAATTCTTAAGACTAATCATTTACTATTGCATCTTTTCTCAATTACTAGAATTATATCATCAATCGGGTTATTTACATGAAAAGATGTATTTTTCTGTATCAAAAATTTAAAGATTTTTTTAATTCCTATTTAGAATTATTTTAGCATCCCAATTAATTTAATCAATGTCACTTTAATTGCTCATGAATTAATATATACTATACCATTTTCTACATCTATCATACATATTCTAATAAACAATGACATTCAACATCTTAAACAATACCAATTGTGCTCATGAAGACGGGATGTGATACAAGTTTCGATGATGAAAGAAGGGGAAAGTGTGATGCAAAACCGAGCGTATATTGATGATCAACCCTTGTTTGTCCTTTATCAAGAATAGTGTGTAAGGTGATTGTGTGAAAGACACTTTGGGTGTGAAAGACGGTGATGGCTTGTGAGGAGGGAGAGAAGTTGAGTTGCTTAACTATGGGAAGAGGAATCACACAATTAAGTGAGGTAATTTTTAGAAATTGGCCACCAAGGGAAAAGACATAAACCAAGAGTTTTTAATGATTATCTTGATGGTTGTGTTTGATTTGATCTCAATCACTTGGACTTATCCTAATCTAATCCTTTGTTTAACTCATCCATTCACACTTTACATATGGGGCATGTGGCTAGAGATCAAAATTGTGCCATGAGGGAACCATAAATCGTTCTGCCTAATCAGGATAGAACTAGAAGATAGTTTTTTGGATAGTTATGAAAAGATCATGTTCCTATCTTATCCATATCCCTAAAACTTAGAATTCTACTTCGATTTGCACTCTCAAAACATGGCCTTAGATGTTTATCCAAAGAGAACGATCCTCTAGCCTCCTTCCCTTATCATGGATAGAATTCGAGTTAGTTTAGGATGGGTTTAAGTGGTTATTTGTGGATAGAATCTCTTAAATAAAGTTATTCTTTTTAGAGTCCTATTTAAACTCAAACTCATGCAAATTTCTTTTAATCCTATCTTTCGGGAAGTCCATAGGGGTATTCCCATGCTCCTACCATATGTCCTTATCTAACTTTTGGTCCACAGACTCGTCACATGTCAATCCACAATTATATAGTCTTTTGGGTCCACTGATTATTCTTTTTATTTCATCTTGTTCGTTGATTTCCTTAATTCTCATTTAATTATTTATTAACTTTTTATGTACTCATTTATGTCATATTTTATTGATGATCATTAGATATATTTTACATGCCAATTTCACTAAATTTTATTAATTAATTTTTATTCTATGTTTGACATAGTCTATATATACATATACTCAATTTTATTCAATTTTTATTCAATAAATTTATAGTAATTTTAATAAAATCTTTCAATCCTTTTATCATGCCCTATTTTGTGAAAATTATCCACATGTTACTTTTATTAGTGTACATGTATTAGTATTTAGGTGGAATGATCATTTTGCCCTCAGAGGAGTAAAAATCGCATTTTACCCCTTATCTTTAGGCACTCGGTAACTTATCTTTCAATTTTTCTTTGCCTTGAGAATTTCAATTTATATATTTTTTTCAAGCATTTATTTTATGTTCATTTATCATTAATGTGATTTTGTAACTTATGGTATTTGGTTGACAAATTTTACATAATTAATTTAGTTTAAATATGATTTTAACAATTTTCTAAATTTTTGGGGTATTACATGTCGCTTTGATACGTATTTGGTTTCTTAATCTTTTTATTTAGTTGAAAGCATATTGTTAGTTGCATAGTAGGTTAACATTAGTATAGATGATTTATTGCATTTTATAAGAAATAAAAGAAAAATTAGACAAGTTATGCATAATTAGTAGCATGAGCATCTAGATTAGGAAATTGTATGTTTTATCGCATTTGAAGCCTTGTTTTCATGATTTAAAGCTTTTCCATGATAAAATGATGCTTGGAGAAGGATTTCTAGTGTGTTGCAAGTTTAGGGTGAAGTCAAAAGAGAGTTGCATTATATAAAGACAAAGAGGAGTGGAAATCATGAGGAAAGCATTAATTGACCACGATCAGATAAATGACGATCGAGGTAGTCGAAGGAAGACAGAACGAAAATTTAATTTATTGGTTACTAGGATCGGTCATCCAGTGACCTCGGGAGAGGGCATTATAAAAAAACACTAATAGAAATTGAGACACCTCGGGAGAAGGTTTTAGTTACAGGTGCTACAACTCATAATGTAGATATTTCATGATCTGAAATAAGAATCACAGGTCATACAGCGACATTTACTATCTTAGACAACCTTTTTATATAGTTTTTAAAAACAAAGTTTTACTACTTTTGCCAGTTTAGATTCTTGTTTTGAAATTCACACATCAACCTTAATTGGAGTCTTGATAAAATGAAAACAAACATTAAATTGGGATTTAAGATATTTTAATAAATCAATTTCCCTGAGGACGATATCCGGTCTCACCGGTTACTACTAGTGCGAACCTGTATACTCACAGGTGAGCAACACATACCATAAATAAAACAATTATGTACATGTATGTATCATATCAATAAGTAAATCATCAACATGATTCCATCATTCATAGCACGACATACTATATAATTCAAGTCATGCAATCATTCAGGTATGTAGACCAATACGGAATCAAAGGCCTACTAAAATGAATCTAATTGTAGGATTTAACAAAAAAAGGGAATATTCATACTAGAGTTTTAATAAATATAATACAAGAGAGAGTCAAGAGTCATTTTCACTTGTACTCACATTTCAAGTTCCTCAATGTACCAATTTGATAGTCAATTCTCCGAAGTTAACCTAGCAAGTTCTAGTGTTGAGTTTAATATCTTATCTCATACTTAAGTATATTTAAATCTTCTTTAATCTTATCTCAATCGTTGCGCTTATCGAACTGATCATACTTAAATGACACAGAGTTCTTACCAATTTTTATTTCGATCTCAAAAAGCCATTGCATATGACTTCTTGAGACTTGTTTAATATGAGTTTAAAGTTATTAATGCATAACCATGATCATCATATACTTGTTGTACTAAAATCATGGCTATGCCCTATTCTAATGTGCCCAATTTTGTCATTTCATATGAATAACCATTTGGGACCCTCTTCAACATATGGGTTACATTCCTAACATGTTTCTAAGTTTATTTTAGGTATTCTATGTTACCCATAAGGATATATTAATTTGTTCATAAAGGATACTTCAAAAGTGTCCCCTTTTAAAAGTTTTTTGTGCCTATTTTGGGTCCTATAAAGCCATGGACTAGGTTTTTCATTGCTGGTTACTTTCCTAAGGTTCTAAACTATTTCTTACATATTTTGAGTGTTTTAAAATGTATAGGGCTGACAACCTTCAGTCTTAAGCTTTTTAATATTAGGGTGCATGAAAACCCCATTTTGAGTGTTTTCATGCTCATTTCTTCCTGCAATTAAGGCCATTCTTATAAGGATTTGTTCATATCTTTACCCATATTATTTCTCATCATTCCTTGCTATTCTAAGTGTGTAACCTACTATTACATGGTTGCATACTTGCATTCGTGCTTGCATGCACAAAAATGCCCCCAAAACAGCCTATTTTGGGTGTTTTGCTTGTGTCATATATGTGTGTGTGGGGAGATGATGTGCTCTAGGCATCGTGTCCACTTTGTGACACATTTGAACTCTGTTCTAAGGTATGTATGTGTAACACCCCGGAGTTTTTAAACGCACACAACTCGAAAAATAAATTTTTAAAAATTATGAAATAAATGTAAAAATGTGTGAAAACATGTTTTAAATGACTATTATATGATATAGTATGGAAATAAAATAAGTTTAGATGATTAAAACTAGGAA
>JAJIYU010010089.1:0-16396 GCA_030144865.1 Tinospora cordifolia | reverse complement strand
ATATATATATACCCATATAGTCTTCTCCCTTCTCCTGTTCACAAAAAACAAGGTTTGTTGGTGTAACACCCTAACCTTCAATCACCCAACTGCATTAGGATTGGATCAAATTATTGAAATGTTTGCGAATGCTAAATAATGAAGATAAAAGTGTGTTAACTAACAAGTACAAGTTCAACTGAAGGATGGACACGTGGCACGTTGAATCACACATTCTCTTCATGAGGCCATCAAGAAGTTTCAATGACAATGAATAATATTAATTAAAAGAGAATCAAAATTAATTAAATGACTATAAGAGGTTCCAAATACATTAATTAATAAAGTCGAATCCATTGACTGATACATAAATGTTGAATTAAAGAGGTAAATGACTAAGAGGAAATTACAAAAATTATCAGTTTTTTAAAAATATTATCAAAAATATTTTGACTTTTTTTTAAAAAACCTTTAGTTTTATCACTTTTTTAAAATATTAATAGTTTTACCAGGTTTAGGATTTTGGAAGGATTAGCGAAGAAGTAAGAACAAATCTCGCAAAGAAGAAGAAACAACATAGCAGTAACAGCACTGATCTGATGTTGTTGTTCCATCGCCACCGCTACAACCTTAAAGTCATCAACGCCTTCTTCTTTTCCGTGTAGAGCAAAATAGTTCCGACAAGAAGTGTAGTTCCTGCGGTGGATCTAAGATTACTACAACACCTCCGTCTTCTTCACCTACGTTGGATCAATACCGTTGCAAGTTCTAGCGAGCAGAGGATTTCCAACAGTGGATCTCTTTGTGCTGTAGAATTATTGCCATCGCTGATCGAAGAAGAAGAACTTGTAGAAGACATCAAGTAGAAGCAAGTCAATTTCTGTTTTTTAGCGAGCAAAGCAGTTCCGGTAGTGGATCTTTTTGTGCTGCAGAATCATCATGGCCACTGATCAAAGAAGAAGTTGTAGAAGCAAGTCATTTCAGGTTCTTTAGGGCATCGCCTTCTTCTTCTGAACGCCGTTGTCGGAGATCATTGAACCCCCATTGTTGCCGTTGCTGCTCATTGTTGAACCCCCATTCGATGCACTGTTGCTGGAGATCACCACTTTCTTCACTGGTGGAGATGTTGCTGGAGATCGTTGAATCCCCATTAATGTTGCTGCTACTCATTGTTGAACCCCCATTTGGTGCTACCGTTGTTGCCGACAATCACCACTTTCTTTACTGGAATAGATCGTTGAACCCCCATTTGCTACTACTGCAGTTGCCGGATCTTTCTGTGTTACAGAATCATCGCCACTGTTGATCAAAGAAGAAGTTGCAGAAGTTGTTCGCCGTCGCAGCTGCTCACCATCATAGCTACTCGCCGTCGCAGCTACTCACTGTTGCAGTTGTTCACCATCGTAGCTACGAGCCGGACTGTTGTTGTTGCTCTTCGTTGATCTCCACTGCTCCATCTACATAGATGTTCATCGGAAAAACGAGTCACTATTTTTTTTTAATCTTCTATTTGTTAATACTGCAAAGATGCTCACCGAAAAAATCATTGGTATACCAATGTTATACCATCGTTATAGGTTTAGTATACCTAATTTTTATTGTATAGCAATAATATATCAATGTTATACTGACATTATACCAATATATATATTCATTATATTTAATTTTTTCATTGTATACCAACAATATACCAAAGTTATATCAATATATACATTTAGTATACTTAATTTTTTTGTATACCAATAATATATAGACATTATGCTATGTAATATCCTACATTAGTCCGATTTCAGGGGGATTCATGGGGTAAATGTGCATTTGAAGATGTTTCATTGTGTCGAGTGCTTTTAGAAGACTCAGGTTCGAGTTTTGCCAAGAAAAAAACCCTACACCTAGTTAGTGGTGGCTAAGGTGGGGATAATATCGGTACGTAGTGGGCCCAAGTTGTTACAAATGGTTTCAGAGCCGATCTGTGTGTACTGAAGTTGTGAATCTTGAGGATGAGATTGCTCCCAAGGGGGGTGGATTGTAATATCCCACATTGGTCCGACTCCATGATATTAAGTTTCTCATTTTTGTACAAAAAATAAAAATAATGGTATTTATATAATTATTTTTATTTTCTTGTATAAAAATATGTTTTTCCCAATAACTAAACCAAACATATGACCCAAGGGCCAACACTAAACAAAGTCCATTAGTAACCTCATTGACGAGGTGACTCTTGATGGCACCAGTAGAAAGAGTTGGTAGAATCTATCACCTAAAAATTAGAATCAAAGAAGTAAGTTCAAATGAACCTAGTGGATCAACTCAAACACATTTGAAGCATTATATTAATTAAAACAAAAACATAAAAACACTTTCAAACATTAAATGTTTCAGTTAACAGTTTGCTTATGATTATTTATTAAGATCGAAAAAATTATCCTCAGTATTTTCCTTATTGGTTTAGGGCATAGTTTGGGGGCAACTCCTTGGCGAGCATCAACCTTCAATAACATATTTTTATAAAAGCATCAACTATTAAGGACACTCTTAAAGTAGAGGTTGGCCTATGAGTAAATCTTAAACAAAACTATGTACATGTCACAAACGGGAGTGATATAGTATTAACCTATAGCCTACACTCAACTTATCTCAATCAGAGGTTTATCCATGGTGATCAAGTACGAATACATTATGTTGAGCCTACTTCTTTAGAGGCAATACCCACGATGATCAAATACAAATACGTAGAGTCGATATATGGTTAACATCTTAATTATCTCTATTTAATAGAGGTTATAATAAAATTAAAATAAATGTTTTTCATACATGCATACGTACAATAAAATATTAAATATCATAAACGTGATCATCATGCATAGAATATAGGCTGATTTAAATACATAGCAACGTCACATGACATTCATAATGTCCTAGCATGCATTTATAGTTTGCAAATACATTATACATTTGCAAATACATATATACATTCTTAAAGAATAACAACACACTAAGATGACCATAGCAATCATTTCAATATAATAACAATTAATCACATCAATCATTTTTGTTAAAATAATATAGAAGCAAGAATGATATCACTTTCACTTATAAAAAATTATCGACTCCTCTTCAAGATCATATTCTAGGTTTTAATGTTCTTAATCTAACACGTTGAACTAGCCAATTAGATGTCTTATTCCATATCATGGGATGTTTAAAACTTTTTCAACCTTAATTTATGCTTTACATTGAAAGGCATGATATAGTGCTTCAATCGATATTTTTATCGAACTGGTTGTACCGTGTTAATTGAGTGTTTTGAGTTAGACTTGACTAATTTGATTTTAATCTTAAAAAGTCATTAATTACAACTTGTCATGACCTATTTCATGTAAGTTTAAAGACTTTATTGCTTTGCCATGGTTACCATGTATTCGTTGTACTGAAACTATGACCATGCCCTATTTTAATGGACTCGGTTTTATCATTTCATGTAATTAACCACTATGAGTCCACCTCAACTCTTAAGTAATGTTTTGAAGTTGCTTTTAAGTCTATTTTGATCATTTCTTATTAGTTATAATATTGTACTTGAAGTATTTTACAAGGTATATTTAAGCACAAGAATATACAAAAGCTTGTGCAAAAGGGAACCATAATTTTGTAAGAGCAAGAGTCAGAACTGGAACTATGGACTGAATAAGGCTGGGAAGATGAAACTACATCTTAAGCACAAGTTTGGCGAGTTACCACTTTAGAGGGTTTCTAAATCCATGGTCAAGTTTTGACTCAGCAGTGTCCAAAGAAGTAATTCTGAATAATTAATTTAGCAATAATAAAAAAACAAGGTTAAAATTACTGCGAACAGAAAATTCGGCCTGCATGCAGTGGACCTAAAATACAGATGTAGAACAAAAAATTACAGAAATACTGTTTTAACCTTATCAAGGATAAAATTATATTTAGAAATTTAAAATAATACAAAGTTAGGGCTATGCAATTAACTATTTAATAGTATTTTTCCAAAAAACTTAAAATTGAATAAAACAGAAATAAAATTTATGTCTTTTAATACAATGAAATTAATTAAAATTATTAAATAATTAATAAAAATAATTTAAAACAAGAGTTAGTAGTTAAAAAATAAATTAAAATATTCGTTCAAAAAGCCTACAAGGGTGTAAAAAAAAAATATTAATTATTTATAAAATTACGTACTTTAACTCTATTAAAAATAAATTTATTAATTTTTTTTAAATTAAATAAAGTAAGATTTTAAAAAATAACTCACGTAGATGAGGCTTCAATCGTCCCTACCCAATATTTCTATTGTAATATAGATTATTTGTTAATAACGTGGCTCAAGTTCGGTAGTCTACAGGTGGAGGGAAAAGGATAAAATAAAATCTATGCTGTTGGGTGGCGTGTGGACGGTGGTGTGAGCCGAGGAGGTGATCGTCTGGCGTGGCCGGCTGCTTTCCAGGAAGAATTAATGGGGACGGTAGCAGCGACGCCGACTTCAGCTGCGTGGGTTGGACCACCCCAAGTTATTCACAACAATCACCACAGCAGCCACGCGTTCACAGCCAGAGCGGCTCCCTCGGTCTCTCCAGAGAACCTTACTCAGTCAACAGCAACTCTCGACTATCGTCCGGCTGTTATCCTACCAGTAAATTATTTCCAAACCAGCAATTTTTCGCATATGTAGTTAGTTGGTTAGGTACATGTCTTTTTGTTGTAGGGGCTAGGGAACAATTCAAATGATTACCACAAGTTGAAGCTTAGCTTAAAACAGTACGGTGTGACCAGCGTAGTAGCCAAAGTTTCTAGACTTGATTGGCTTAGGAATGCAGCTGGTTTGCTGGAACCGGATTATTGGAGAGGCACTCTTCGTCCTCGTCCTGTTCTTGATTGGTATTTCGCTCTTTCTATCTTCCTTCCTTTTGGTTCAGGAGTGAAAAATTGGCAGTTCTAATAATATATATCTCTGTTTCTCTCTTATGATGATCAGGTATCTGGAGAGGGTCCATGATGCTGTTACCGAGGCGAAGCTCCATGCTCAAGGTTCCATTTACTCATTCATAGCCTTCCAAGCCCGCACCTATCCTTTTGCCATCTCTTGCCGTTTTGTCACTCCTACACCAACTACCTGCTTTATTTTCTAAGAGCAACTTGTTTTTTTTTCGTTGATTTTCAACTCTAAGGTGATTGCTTTCTCTCACTTATTGGAATTAATGTTCTCAATCCTTGATCAGGGAGTTTACTTTATCAAACCGTTGGGATTGACTTAACTTTTATTGATTTGAGTTATTGAAGCTGTCAACGGAGTCCTAATATATAATAGATGGTTAATTTCTTTCTAGAAGTTTAGTTATTTTCATTTCATTATATATACAAGATTGGTAGTTCAAGTTGATCGGCGGTGAAGTGATATATTAAAGTCTCTTTATGGTTGATTGAATGTATAATGAGACAAGAGCTAGAGGTAGGCCTTCTTGTTCATTGTAATGCACTGATCTCTTTGTCCATGGATGTAGGTACGATTGACCAAACAATATAATGTTGATCATTTGATTGTGTGATGAGTTGTACGATGTGTGTATATAGTTTTAGAGATTATGAATGAATGTTTCTTGTGCATTTTGATTTGATCTGTTGGGGTTGAGAAAACCCTATAGAGACCTTATGTCTTATATGCATATATGCACTGCATTTTGCCATGTTAGAAAAATCTGGCGTTAAAAAAAGAAAAAAAAAAAAACTATGATTATGCTTCTTGCGTCACCCTTGTGTTTATACAACTTGTAATCACTTCAAGTATCACAACAAGCAGGCTCACGATAACAATTTTGTGCAAGTATTGCAATAACAATGTTGTTTGTACTTACAAGTCATATTATATTTTAGGTGGGAAGTTATCGTTAATTGGGCATTCAGCTGGAGGATGGCTTGGACGTGTCTACATGGAAGAATTTGAACGATCCCATATATCCTTATTGTTGACTCTCGGATCCCCTCACAGGTGTGGTTTTACGATCTAATAAGATTTCATGTATCGTTGGCTAGATACTATCCATAGCATGCGGCACATGCTCTCCAATGAGGAAAAGTATAATAGAAAAAAATGGTTTACTGTTAAGGAGGAGTTTTTAGTACGAAACCCATGATCATTTCCATTTTATTTTATGTACTTGAGACTTTTTCTCCCTTCTATTAAGCAAGAACCAAATAACACTTGTTAATTACATGGCATTATAAAATTTTTTAAAATTTTTTGTTGATTGGAGTGAGCTCCATGACTCAGTTCATAGTAGGTTCCATGGTCCAAGCGCAATACTGGTGTGGGAACTCCTAGGAGCTAATTACTCAAGTTGATAAACTCTGTAACATACTCTGTAATTTCAAGTTTCATAACAATGCAAATGTAGGTAACGATGATCACATCCAAGGATTATTACTAACAATTGATTTTCTGTTTAACTATTTGATTTATATATACCAAGGGGATATGCATATCTTAGTTATTTTTTCTATCATGCCATCTGCAAATGGTTATCTAGGAAACATTTGTTCAATTATTTGGTTTTTGTGTGCCAACTAGGAAGCTTTTACTCTAGTTTTGACTATTAAGTGTGATGGGGATATGAACATTAACTTCGTTCTCTTTCAGGCCACCCCCAAAAGATTTGCCAGGAGTTATTGATCAAACAAGGGGCCTCTTGGACTATGTTGAAGGACATTGTGCAAAAGCTGTTTATACCCCTCAATTTAGATTTGTATGTATTGCTGGGAGGTAAAAGTCAAAACTTGTCTGTCATACGTGCTACTTTGTCACTCTTCTCTGATAATTGCGCTTTAGGACTGGTGTATGGGTGCTTAATTTTAGTCATTTTTTAAAATTTCCCTGCATTTACTTCAGGAATTTCACTTGATAATAAAATTTTGTGTTTCTTTGATGATTTTCAATTTTTCTTTATTTAGTTTTTTTTTCAATGGTATAAGTTTTAATTCCATTAAAACTAATCCCTCACCATTGATGAATGAGCAAGAGAAGGAAGGAACCTACCAATGGGATAGGTGACAAGCAATGGTGGGGGCCAATGGAATTATGGAAAAACTTTTTTTTTTTTTTTTTTTTGAGAAGAAACTAAGATTAGACATATTAATAATAAAGAATGCCAGATGAGGAATCTAGCATCCAAGAAGCAAAATTACAGTAGGTGCATAATATTATGCCAGTTGGCCACCCATTCCCTAAAGTTGTATCCCTTACTAAGATTAGTAGGGATAATCCAGGTACAAAACAAAATCATGGATCTTTCCCAAGTGTACATAATAGATTTACGAGAATTAGAAAACAGTCTGGTATTTTGTTCTCCCAAACTGAGAACCATATTGCAAAAGGATCATTCTTCTGTATTTGACAATGCCTTTAGGGCCATTGTACTCCTCCCCTTGCCAATCCCCATCTAGCACCATCGGATTAATTATGTTGCACTTTTCCTTCCATTTATGCCATATCTTGAGCAGAAAACTGCATCTGCTGAAAAGATGTGGCGTTGATTCCTCAACCTCCCTGCATAAGCAACAAATTGAAGCTTGGAGATAATGATTGGGGAATTTCTTTTGCATAATTTCAGCACTATTTGCCTATTAAGGAATATGAGTCAAGTTAGGATCTTGGCTTTGGTTGGCACTTTAGAATGCCAAACTAGATGAGCATGCTGAAAAGGTGATTGCATGTTTTTGTGGCTAGCAAGATGATTGAAAAAGGATTAACTGTGAAGACGTGGTCCTTGTCCCCAATCCGTTCAATCTTATCTTCCATTTCTGACGGCTGAAAGTCTTGCAGCAGATTAATGAGGTTTGTGATCTCTTGAATTTGATTATCCCTAATGTTCCTAGTGATGTGCAGGTTCCACCCCTAATTTTCCCTCCCCTCTCTGCTGGTTTGGCATAGGAAATCTGCAATTGGGGCTGTGTTTGTCAAACATTCTGCAAAGAGTTGGGAATATATCTTTAAGACTGTCTGTACCACACTATTTGTCCTCCCAAAATTGAGTCTCATTACCTTTGCCCACATTCCATCTTAGTTGAGATTTAAAAATAGGATAAAGACCTGCAATTGACTTCCATGGAGATCTCCTACTGCTTTTTCTGTTTATCCCTGCTTCTCTACCTTTAGCCTACTGACCATGGATGCCCTTTATTATGCAAGCCCACAAGGCTTCCGGTTGCATACACATTTTCCACAATCATTTCCCCATAAGGGCCTTGTTTTTATTCATTATGTTTTCCATCCCCAAGCCTCTGTTTTGGGTCTCTTAGTAGACTTGATCCCACTTGACCAAATGTTAACCCTTATCTTTCCCTTCTTGTTTCCAAAGAAACCTACGCATGCTTTGTTCGATTATCCTAGCAACGCCTTTGGGAACTTTAAATATGGATAGAAAGTAAGTTGGGGTAGCTTCCAAAACTGTTTTCAGAAGAAGAAGTCTTCCTCCCCTAGACAGGTAGCTTTCATGCCACCCATCAATTCTTTTGAAGATGGTCTGCACAGCTGAGTTCCAGAATTCAAAACTGTTGGGACTTCCTCCCAAAGGCATGCCCAAATAAGGAATAGGTCATCTTCCCAGGGAGACCTTGAGGCTTTTTGCCATACCTTCGATCTCCTTCCTATCCACATTAATTCTAGCCAAGTGGCTTTTTTCCTGATTAACTTTCAGCCTAGAAACAAAGCAGAAAGCATGCAGGGCTTCTATGACAGATTTTGCTTCCTTGCTACCATTCTTCATTAAAATAAGGCAATCATCAACAAACAGTAAATGGGTTAGTTGGATTCTTTCCTTCCCAATCCTTAACCCCTCTATTCTTTGATTGATCACATCCTTTTCCATGATTCTTGTGAAAGCATCAACAACCCCTTGTCTTAACCCCTTTTGACCCTTGAATTTTCCCCTCGGTCTTCCATTTATAAAAATAGAATAATTAACAGATGACAAACAGGCTTGAATCCATTGTCTCCATTTGGTTCCAAAACCTTTAGCCATCAACACGTAGTCAACAAAACCCCACCTTACAGAATCATAGGCCTTGGCAAAGTCGATCTTGAGGATGAGGCCCTGCTTCTTCTTGACTCTATGGTCCTCCACCACTTCATTGGCAATAAGGATGACGTCTAAGATTTGCCTGTCTTTAATGAAAGCCATTTGTAGCTCACTAACCGTATTGTGTAGCACATTTCTTAATTGGTTGCTTGTGATTAAGCTTATGGATCTGAAATCTGAAATCTTGACTGAGTTGTGCTTCTTTGCAATGAGGCAGATATATGTCTCGTTGACCCACTTATTCACAATAGCATCTTGATGAAACTCAGTCATACATTCACAAATGTCTGTCTTGACCGTGTCCCATTCTTTTTGGAAGAATTCCATAGTGAATCCATCTGGGCCAGGAGCCTTGTCTCCTTCACAGCTGAACACAACTTCTCTAATTTGCTCCTCATCAAAAGGCTTCTCTAGCCAATCTTTCTCGTCTTCTGAAATCCCATTCCAACCCAGGTCCTCAATCCGCCATTGCTTGTTACTGGTTTCTTTGAACAGGTTTTCAAAGTAATTTATTATAGTTTCTCTGATCTAGTGTTCTTGCTTTGGCATTTGCCCCTGTCCATTTTCCAACTTGGAAATGGTAGCTTTAGACTTTCTCATGGCTAGGATCCTGTGGAAATACCTAGAATTAACATCTCATTCTTTGGCCCATTTAATCCTAGCTCGTTGTCTGACTCTCCTTTCCATACGACAATCTAATTGGTTAATTTCTGTTATTGTTTCTTTCCTTCTTTCCATTATGTCCTGGTTTTGGTCTCCATTTTCTAGGGCTAGGTCCAGTTGATGCAGCTTCTGCCTCATGCTATCGAGCTTTGATTTTTCTTGGATCTGGTGGTCTTTGCCCCAAGATTTCAACCTTTCTTTCAGCTTCTGCAGCTTCATCATACATTTGTATCCAACCCGCCCCCTATAGCTGCTGTTAGCCCATTCTGTGCTTACCAACTTCTTAAATTCCAGATGGTTCAAGAATTATGGAAAAACTTTCAATCTAGAGTAATCATTAAATTAGGATAGACAGTGTTACTTGGCCATGAACATAGTTGTTAGTAATTTGGTTACTTCAAATCTGTATTATAGCCCAAGCTTCTGTGGATAAAGAGTTTTACACTGAAAACTATCCTCATTGATTTAAATATTGACTTAGCCCAAGCTTCAGGGTGATGAAGGATTTCACACAAACAATTAAACACCTTCATTTAAATATTGGCTTGACCCAAGCTCTAGTTTTTGAGTGTACAATTACAAAACCCCTTTTAGGTTCAAGAAACAAATATTATTAATAATACCAACCATAAGGATGACATCCATCAATTAATATTGGTAACTGATAAAAAACAACATTAAACTCCTTCCTGAAATTGCAAAAAAACCTGCATTTTGGCCTACATACATGCACCTGCTCAAATTGAAAACCCAGTCTATTCTAGAAAAATCTCTAGATAACAATAATGCAAATATCCATACGTCAGCTGTCAACTTGACTTCTTCCCACAACTGCTTCTTCAATTTCACTTGGTCTTTGAAAATCCTTCTATTCCATTTGCGCAAAATTAGCCACAGTGTAGCATGCATTGCAACTCTCTCTAGCTCTCTTTCCTCATGTGAAGAAGAGGAAATGTGATAAAGAGATTACCCATACTCAATTGAATGAGGAGATAAGAACCTGTGTTTGTAAAATACAATTTGACTCTTCTTCATTTGATGTAGCTAGATTCACTCTAAGAAGCTTAACCGCCTAGAGCAAAAACGATTAAATGCACTTGTATTTGTAAAATACAATTTGAAACGTAAAGTTTTAAGGAAAAAGGGTTTGTATCAAAAGGCCAAGCCAATGATCCAATTTTTCTATTTGACATGGATTCAGATGATAGGTGGATCACCAAAAAGAAAAAGAAAAAAGGATCTGACACTCTCAGAAGACGAATTTGTGGATGGATTTAGACAACTGCTTTTTAGAAGAGAGTGGAAGAGGCAATGAACCTATGCCACAAAGAAAAGGTATTTTCAAACAGAGACATATTTCATTGATTTGAGAATATGGAGATGAGGAATCTTCAAATATTACAATCTACGCCAAACAACAAAATTAAATCAAACCTTTAACCTATACTAGCCAAACTATTTACATCATATAAAGATTATTGCGCCAATTCTTCACCCATTCCCTAAAAGTGTAACCCTTTCCCATTTTTGATGTAGAAACCCATGTTGCAAATAGCACAACAGATCTTTCTCATACTTGATCACTCTATTTCCTTATCTTTGAAGATTCTCTTGTTGTGTTCTTCCCAAATTGTAAAGAAGATCACCAAAATGGCACACTTCCAATATTCGACCATGGTGGGCTTGATACCAGGGAAAACTCTAAAAAATTGATTAAGAGCTAGCATTCATCGAACTATGCTTGTCCTTCCATCTTCCCCATATTCTATTGATGAACGAGGAACTATCAAAAATATGTTCTACTTCCTCACTAGCCTCCTTGCATCGACAACATCAGTGGGGTAAGAGAACTTTATTAGGAATTTTCTTTTGTATCCAATTTGCACTATTTTGCTTGTCAAGATAAATAAGCCATCCTAAAATCTTCACTTTTGTTGGTATCCTTGCTGATTAGATAAACTTTATTGCTTCGATTTGATTCCTTACTCCATCTGCACTATTTGTAATGAAATGCTAAAATGATTTCAATGAATAGTCTCTATTATTGGTTCCTATCCATATAATTTTGTCAAGGTTGTGAGCTAATCTTAATTCCTCTAGCACCTGTAACATCGTATTTTCCTCTCGTTCCTCTTGACAAGTTAAATTTCTTCTAAACTTTAGATCCCACCCTTTCTCTACTTGTCTTTCCATTTCTTGTCATGGTTTTTTTTTTTTTTTTTTTTTTTGAAACAGAGACTTTATTGATAATAAAGATAATTACATAACCGGATGAGATATCCGGAGGAGGGAATTACAAAGATTGTAATATATTCCCCCGTTACAAAACCATTCTCCAAATGTATAGCCTTTTCCTAATTTAGAGACTGAGATCTATGTTGCAAAAAGAATATTGGATAACTCCCGTATAAGCCGTTCCGAATTACTTTTGTCCAAAAAGATGCGGGCATTTCTTTCTTTCCATACACTATACCAAATAGCCGCCAATATCACTTTTCAAAATTGATGAAGAGTTGCTAAAGTGACCCTTTCAGGAATTTGAAAGAGAGAGTATACTGGGTGAGGGACAAGAACTCGGTGTTGCTAATTCCACTGATACCACATTTTTTGCGTTAGTTCGCATTCCCCAAAAATGTACTGAACTGATTCCCTACTATTCGTGCAAAGAATACATATGGAAGGATTTAGATAATGGTGGGAATGTCGTTTCTGGATGTTATCTAGGGTCTTGAGCTTGTTTAAGCTCATTAGCCATACTAAGATCCGAGCTTTCATAGGGGCCTTCATGCTCCATATAAAATATGTTGGGATGGTGGTCCTGTTTGAGTCTCGATCTAATATATGATTTCTAAAGGATTTCATAGAGAACTGGAGGCCATTTTCTGGGCTCCATTTGGGGACGTCTTCTTCATTTATCTCTTAGATCTGGACGCCATGCAGAGAGCTTAGAAGGTCATTCAGATCTTCCATATTGTTGTCCCCTATATTATTGTTAAGATGCAAGTTCCAACCCCATTGAGGATTCCCATCTACACAAGTGCCGGTCTTGAAGGCTGTTGTGGTTCCATTTTTCCTTCTAGACAATCTATATATGTTGGGATATTTGTCCTGTAGTTTTTGCATTCCACACCATATCTCTTCCTAAAATCTCACATTGTCACCTTTGCCCACTTTCCATATAATGTGGGGTCTAAATCTGTCATATAATCTATATATGTCCTTTCAAGGAGCTCTATGACTGCATTTTCTTGTCATGTTTTTAAAATCCATTATTTTTGTCTCATGTATTCTTGATAACCGATATAGTCTCAGGAACATGGACTGAAAGGATCCCATTCCATACCATTTATCCTCCAAAAATTTGATCTTTCCAACTTCCATCTTACTTGCTGTCTAAACTTTGGGTATATTGCATAAATAAACTTCCATAGAGCTCAATATGTAGTCTTTGAATGAATGCTAATTTCATGAGCAACATGTTGTCCCCCACGGATACTTCTTATGACTTCACTACTCAGCTAATTTCATGACAAACTCTTTCTTAACCTGAGACCACTTTACAAGATTATTGGTTCTTCATCATCCTCCTTTTCCCATAGAAAATCTCTCAATTCCTCAATTTCTTTAGCTACTTTCTTTGGAATTTTGACAATAGAAAGAAAATATATAGGAATGGCCTCCAAAATTGACTTCAATGAGAATAATCTTCTTCCTCCAAACAAATAACTTCTTCTCCGTTCTTGTATCCTCCTCCTTATAGCTTGAATCTTTTGCTCTGAAAAAGTATAGTTTTTGGGGCTCCTAGGGGAAGACCCAAATATTTCAAGGGCCATTCACTTCGAGTTACCCCCCTCATCCTAGCTACTTCCTCCACCTCCCTATTGTCCACATTTATCCCTCCTATCTGGCTTTTCTCTATATTAATTGACAAACATAGTCATAGTTGCCAATCAATTCCTATTATTATTCTCGATAAATAACAAGCAGTCATCAGCAAATTGAATGTGAGAAACAGGGATCTCTCTTCTACCCCCTTTGAAGCCTTCAACCACCTTTCTCTGAACTGCCTTTCTCATTAGTCCATTCAAAGTGTCTACTACCAATGTGTAGAGGAATAGAGACATTGGGTTTCCCTGTCTTAGGCCCCTATTGTTGTCAATCTTGCCCATGGTTTCCCATTAATTATGACTGAATATTGGTTGTGTTTAGACATCATTTCATTCACTTCCTCCACTTTTCTCCAAATCCTTTGTCCTTCATTACATAGTCAAGGAACTTGCAGTCCATTGAATTGTAAGCCTTTGCAAAGTCCACTTTCATCAAAAGTCCTCTCTTTATAGTTCCATAATGCTCCACCACCTCATTTGTGATCAAGATTGGTTCTATTATCTTCCTTCCCTTTACAACTGTCATTTGTGTTTCATCCAATGTTTAGCGAAGAATCTACTTCATTTTGTTGACTAAAATTTTAGCATTGATCCTGTACACGCTTGTAGTAGGGCTAAGCCTGTATGAAGAATTAAGTGTATCTTTCCTAACACCTTGGCTTCTTCCTTAGCTAATCACCATCTCTGCCTTGGCTCCACTGTCTTTGACGGATGTCTTTCTTCTTCCTTCATGTTTTTGGTTAGCATTCCTTTGGCTAGCTCAACTTCAAGGCACTAAACCATTTGGACATCTCAAATATGAAGTTGTTGGATGTCATCATCATAATAGATCTTGAGTTCCCCCAAAAGGAACCAATTTGGGTGCCCCTAGACTTTCAAGTTGCCATCTCTTTGGATCTGTTCGCATTTGTGATTTTGGGCATGTTAGGACCTTCACACTCTACTATCTTTGAAAAGTTGACCGAGTTCCATTTCTTGGACAGGATGCCTTCAAGTCCAATCCATCTACATCAACGTTCAATCTTTCTACCTTCCTATAGTTCACCATCATCCCATTCTTCTATAGTGATATCACTTTTGAACGAAAAAAAATTTACCTCTTGTAAAGTGTTGAACCTCTTCTTTGTTAATACTGTGGATGACTGTCGTTGGCGCATCAAACTGTCGTTGGCGCATCAACAAAGGTTAAGTTAGGGTCCCTCCCTGGAATTTGTTGCAATTCCTCTTCTATCTCCATCCATGTGTCCTTATTGGTGCTTTGTACTTCCTTGAGTTCTCATTCCATTTTTCTGGCTTTGGTCTTCTCGTCGACTACTTCCTCTTTTGCATGCCCCTTCTTGGTTTGATTCCCGTTTCTCTGAATCGTAATTCTCTTCTATTGACTTTCTTCTCCTCCTGTATGAAAATGGATTGAAAAGCTCTTTAAAGATTTTGAGAAAGCTTCCTCGATTGTTGGTGTACATTTGGAGAACCAACATGGAGTTACAACCCTTGTAGGAGGTCTTGAAGCTTCCATCATGTGGGTATCCCAAGGCTTGCTTTAGACCTTTTTTTTTTTTTTAACAGAGCTTTAGACCTAATTTTAGCAGTTGGATATCCTTCAGCTCTGTTGAAATTGAGTATAGATTGATCCTTGTTTTCTCTTGAATAATCACATTTGTACTGTCTCTAGAAACACAAAACTGAGAAAGTCTTAGAAGAGTCAAACGTGAAGAACTTCCATTTCCCTTGGAAGTAGCGGCCTACCGTCTTCTTGTGAAATTTTTTTTTTCAACTTTATCGGTGAAGTTTTTCTGGTTTTTTGTGCTCTTTCATTTAGTGGATTTGATTTTCTTGCCCTTTCTTGTCACTAACATCCACTTGTCTTCTCTTTTTTGGTGTTGTGACTTCCTACAATCTCCATTTTTGATGTAACATCCATCGCCATTGTTGTGTCCCTTTATCAAAGCCCTTCTAATTTACAAAATGAAAAATAGCTAGACCTTTGAATAGACTCGAATACTAATTACATATCTTACAAAAATATCTAAAAAATAAAATCTTAAAGGATAAAAATTCATGAATTAACTAAAACTAAAGAATTACTAAAAAAAAGTAAATTATCCTAAGACAATAACTTGAGACTTTTACTAACTCTATTTTCACATTGCATCATTCCCCCCATGCTAAAAAATTTTTTTCCTCTTGAATCTTTTACATTGTTGCTTGATGTAAGACCATGGAACAAAGGACGATAACTTTAGACAAGGCTTGCAACTACGCTTTCAATGACTCTTTGATGCTTCCAAGTGGTAGCATCATTATATTTTTGCACATCCCTCTCCAAACAATATTGAGTACTTGTGCCCTTTTTCGACCACACTAATTAGAGGGGTTTGAATATTTCTCTTTCATAAATCAAAACTTTGGAAGTGGTACTTTATTCTTGCAGCTATTTGAATCAATCACAATCTTGTTGACCATACTACCTAAAGCGCAAGTTGACTACAAGTAGAGTAGAAGACATGATTTTTTTACATCTACTAAATCACTCTGACTATCATACTCAACTTCTAATGATGCAATATCATCATCTTCTTCAATTTTCTCATCATATTCATCAAAGGTTGGTGCATCTAAAGTAGTTGTTACAGCCACAGGAGACAATATCAACTCTTTTGGGATATTAACTTTAATCCTTTAATCCTATTTATCACCATGTTGTGCCAATTCTAAAAATGCATTGACCTGTTGCATCAATATAGAGACTACTCGCTCTAGCCATGTGAA
>JAJIYU010010088.1:0-16400 GCA_030144865.1 Tinospora cordifolia | reverse complement strand
CACTCAATATTGTTGAGTTATCTTACGAAATATTGTTACCATTTCTTTAATGTTTATGTTTCCTTTTGTGCTCTAGTTAAATCACAACATATAACTACCATTAAGTGTTTTTATTATGATTTGGGTGGGGAGTACACTTCAATTGAATTTTTCAATTTATTTGTATTTGATGCTAATATATGTTAGTATTCTTGCATTAATACCACATAACAAAATGGTTTTGTAGAAAGAAAACAAAGGCACATTGTTGAAATTGCATGTTTACATCTTCTATCTGCTAGCATTCCAAATGAGTTTTAGGGGGAGACAGCTCTCACTGTTGTCTACCTTACAAACAAAATCCCAACATCTCAAACGTTGGTTCCTCTATTTGAAAAGTCATATGGTGGACTCCTAGACTATTCTCTCGTATGGGTCTTTCATTGTATAAGTTTGTTGTTTCCATGTTAAACAACATACGTTACCTTTGCACTCAACTATTTTTGTTTTTCTAGGCTATGGTCAGGAACAAAAGAGTTATTGTTTTTTGACCCAATTATATGAAAATTATATATTTCTTCTCTTTCTTTTCTATTTCTTCCATCTTTCATAATGTCACGACATCTGATTTTATTCATATGGACCCATTTTTTTTTTTTTTTGATGAGAACAACATTTACTCGCCTTCTCTTATAACATATTCTTTGGATCCTTCTATCACTTAATGTTTTTGGGATAGTATGTGTGAGATATGATGCAACTTTTACGTGATAACTAATTTAAAATTTAACATGCAACTTGATAAGCTTATCCAACTTTCAAACTTTAAATTCAATTTTAAAACTTTAAATCCAAGGATATATGTGTGAGATGTGGTGTCCCATAGATGTGGAGAATGGGTCCACACTTGTGGATAATCTCATTTGCAAGGTGACAATCATTGATTGGCTCATTATGCACACCTTGGGTTGCGTCAAGGGAGTTAATCTTGGTCATTCATTTATGACAATCAAAATCATCAAATTTTTAATTCATGCGGTAACACCTACTATGACACTATTGTTGAAAAATATAGCTCATTTTATGTGACAAGTAAGTAGATTTTATTGGCAAATTATGTACATGTGGATAAATGCATATGGCACCATGCATTATGTACATTTGTTATTATTTTACATTAATTTTTATTTAATAGATGTTTATGACACATGGCTGAATTTTATTGGCTCAATTTACTATAATTTGGACCATCCTCATGTCGTAATCACATGTGTACATTTGACATAATTTTATACCATTATTTGCAGAGAAAGTACCTAGATTTCTTCTCCACACACGATTGATTAGACGCATTATGCAGGTACTTTTTGTTTAAATTTTGAGGACGAAATTTTTTTTAAAAGGGGTAAATTATAATACCCCAAAATTTTCAAATGTGTACTCATCGAAAATAAATTTTTAAAAAATTATGAAATAAATGTAAAAATGTTTGAAAACATGTTTTAAATGTTTATTATATGGTATTTTATAAAAATAAAATAAATTAAAATGTCGGATAGTTGGAAAAAACTTGAAAACATGTTGAAAAAAAATGTTGCATTGGCGACCGAGGTTATCAGAGGAAAATCATGAAATAAAAGGAAAAAGGGGGTCACATGGGTGACCATAGTAATTATGCTATATTTAACAAATTTCAAGCCCTAATTTCGTCATTTCACTCATGGATTTCCCAAAATCATTCCAGAGCTTCAGAGAGACGATCTAGAGCTGATCCAAGGATGATCTAAAGGTCTGAGGTAGGAATCTTAACTTCTCAATCATTTTAGTTCAAGATCTATGTATTCATTTAGAAAATTATATAGATTCAGTATCAGAAACAAAGGGTTTGAGAGTTCTTGACGAATGAAGCGATCCTGAACCAAGTAAGCTTAGATTTTCCTTCTAAATTAAGAGTTTATCGATTTCGAACTGAATTTTGGAAGGTTTAACTGTTCATTTGTAGTTTTTTTATGGATCCAGAGGAATTTCACCTATTTGAAGGGTTTCTGGAGGTGCAATTCCTTGGATAGGTAATAAAACTCGATCCATTCATCTTGTAACACCCCAACCCCCGTATCTTTAAGCAGTGTACATGGCCATCGTTCTCTTGACAGTGGACTAAACAAAACAGCGGGTCGGGCCGATGCTACATTACAAGTGACACACACTTGTTCTTTTCTTTTTCAATATCTCGTGCCTTTGTATAAAATTCAAGCATACAAAATTTTCAATAAAATCAAGGCAAATTAAAAGAGATAAAGAAATTCAAATTATTTTATTCATAATAGAAAAATTGAAAGTACTGGACTTTTCAAAATGAACTAATTGTTATAGCAGAAGTCTTCGAAATACTTTTCAGTAGAAAAACATAAAACTTTGGGCAACATGCCTTAAAAATTCTAAAAATATAATACTGTAGAAACTTTTTAAGAAACTATCTATATTCAATTGCTCCATGGGTTCATGTTCCTAAAAAATAAGAAAGGAAGAGTGATCACATAGCCCAGTAGATCCTTTTCGAACAACCATCTTTTATATTCAAACTCATAACACAATCATAATTCAAACACTTGCAATTATTAGGTGTTTCAAACAAAAATTTGTTCAAGTTGAGTCTCAGACCAAAAGGGCCTTTAATCCCTTGATGTTCTTAACTAAGTAAATAGGGCCCACTTGGCATCAACCCGTTAGTGGCATGTGTCGGCTTCAACTCGTTACACATGGTGACCCGCCAGTGGTACATGACCCTCAAGTACTTAGGTCTGAAAATCATATAACCTAACTCATATGAAAAGAACATTCATAGTGTTGCCTTGACCACTATGATGGTACGTGGTTATTATTTCCATCGTCTTAGATTAATTCTCATATCATGATCTCATAAAATAAACTTCAGAATATGAAATCAAATTAAAATTCAGACTATACACCGTTAATTCATGAATCAAACATGCATCATACTTTAATTTAAAAGCCTAAGCATGATACTAACATGGCATAGATGATATGATTGCTCAAACATGAATCAAAACTGAAATACTGAAATAAACATTTAATATTCTAGAACTGAAATTAAAAATCTTTGAATTCAGTGAAAAATATACAAATAATGAGCGTGCCATGAATTTAAATAAGAACAGAAGGGTGTTCTAGAAATCACTTCCACCTTGTGACGCTTTTCTTCCAAAATTTCGACGACAATTCCTCCTACGTACTAGTACCAATGAAGATCGCCCAACTTAATTCCCCAATTCAAGAACTTCTCACACACAAGAAGGGAAGATGGGAAGAGGTGCCAAGAAGAAGGCTTAGAAAATAAGAAGCAATTTCGACTCTTATCTTTGGAATGAATGAAATTGAGAGCCTAGGGGGGTTTATATAGGTTTTCAAAGGGAGAAAATTAGAAAGTTTTGAGTTGTTCTTTGAATAAAACACTCTAATTCTCCTTAATTTTGTACTTTCTAATTTTTGGAGCAAAATGAGAATTTTTTGAATTTTTTTCAGATTTAGAAACCTATTTTTTGAAATTTTTTTCAAATTTTTCGTGAATTTTCGGTAATTTTTTTCGTATTTTAATTTCGGATCTGATCTGGGTCGTTGGATTTTCCTCGAGCGCATCAATAGTTCACGATCTATCCAAAATGACTTCGATCGGACTGTTAGATCTTCCTTGAGCGCAGCATAGTTTCGCGATCAACTACGCGACTTTGATCTGGACTGTCAGATGATCCTCAATCACAGTGTGCGGATCTCATTCGCGATCAATGAAACTCATCTCATCCGTCAGATTAGCCTCGATCATAGTGTGTGGATCTTAGTTTGCGATCAACAAATTCACTTTTGGCCGCACGATCATCCTCGAGTTTCGTACGTGAATCTCTGGCCGTTTGATCTTGATGATTCGGTGCGCTCGTGTGTGTGTGCGGATCTGATCGTACCATCGAATCGTGAGATCAGATTCTAGATCTATGGTTCGCAGTGTTTTAAGTTTATTTTTGATTTTTCAATTGAATTTCTTGCTTTCTTTTCGGATTTTTGCCAAATCTCGATCCCAATTGACTTTCTAATCTTGTTTTTATCAAAAATTGCACATTTTCTTGTATTTTTGGCTATAATATCCCATAATATACATTACATTCATAGATTTTCTTCCAAAAATCTATTAAATTAATTTTTATTCCTCATTTGGATAAGCTAGGACTTGCCAAAATTTTCATTCGTCAATTCCGTATAATTTTCTAAGTAAAAATTCATATTTCATATGAACTTTTCGAGATGTTACACATCTTTTGAAGTAGTGGTCAGTTTTAAATATGTTCTATTTTTAATTTGGAAGAAAATGAATATAGTTTTGTGTGTTGATATGGTAAAAAGGGAAAGTTCAAATTTTGGGGAATTCTTTATTTGGAATTTGATATGGATAATCTTGATTGGATATGTATGATGGTTATTGATGTAGTTTGGGGGTTTCGGTGATTCGGAGAATTAAATTTATGAATGTTGATGTCAGATACAGGTGGGCAAGATTCTCTTGCTCACTAGTATTATGTGGACTCAAAGTTTAAAACATGATGTTTGTGTAGCCTAGGATGTTAGATGCATGCTAGGATGTGTATGATTCTTGAATGCTTCGATTGATGATTGAGCATAATGTCTGGTTATATACTTCCAGTATTTGATTGAATATGAAGCATAATGTCTTGTTATTTTTAGTACTTGCTACATGATTTAGATACCTTACATGACGACATGGTAAGGAATGAAATCTATTGAAAACTAAAGAAGATTAAATTAAGACTTAAAATTCCATGTACCGGGACGATGGTGGCATCTGTCGACGACTTGTGGATGTGGCCATATTTGCCGCACGACATTTTCTGGATCCCATCGTCGATGTTCTTAATGGAGCCGCCTGCGACGGTTGAGGGTTCCTTGGACGCGTGAGTGATGGCTGTATACCAATGCACCTATTCTTGAATGTGTGTCAGGGTCGTAAAAAGTAGCGTAGCTCAAAGTGTTATCGACCAGGATCGATTTCGTGACACTAAGGAACATTGGGAGTATATCTCTTTCAGTCTTAGAGTGCAACAAAACAAATGAATGCTTGAAACGATTAATGTAATGCAAGTGTGTGCATGTTTTGAATTTTGGTTTATATAATGCTAGTGATGTGTAAGGATGATTCACTGGGCTTTTGTACTCACCCTACTTTCTTTTACAGGTACTCGCAGAGGTAGAGTACACTGATTGACTGGAGGCTGTAGGGTAGCCTCACTGGGAGGTTACATAGGACTTTGGTTTATTTTGATTTTGAAATTATTTAAAATGGCAATTGTATTTTGTGAGAAAAATTGGGGCATGTTGCCCATTTTACTGTATATTTGTGATTTAAAATTTGAAACACTGTATTTGTTTTGAATTGTGAATTTTCGATAAATTTTTGAAGAAATGTTTCAGCTGCAAAGGAATTGTATATTTTTCTGGTATATTTGAATTGTACAACATTGGCTATGTATTTTGATATTTGATTCCATTGCAATATCTTGATTTGTTGTGAAAAATTTTTGTGAAAATCTGGTGACGTATGTTGATATAAATCACTGTTAGTTGAACAGTTGTATAAAATGTTTTTTTATTAATATTTTTACACCACTGAGATTAGTGGAAAGGATGGTCAAACACTTTATGGTTTGAGGTAAGGTTAGTGACGATCCTGATCTTTGGCGTCCGAGGATTGATGTGATTTATCTTGCGTGCATGGCATAGTAGTCAAAGGGGATGAGAGTCTTAGCGCTGGGCCCTAATGTGACGCGTAGCGGTGGATGGCTCCTGGAGAGGGGGCTCGGGTGTCACAAGATGGTATCAGAGCTCAGTTAGTAGCTCACTAGGAAATGAGTGTAATTCGACATAGTAGTTTAGACTAGTTTTTCACTGAAATGGTCACCAGATTGGATTTTCATGAGAAATGAAGTTTTACTAGATTTGAATTTTTTTGAAAAGCGAAAAGAGTAGAGGTCAGCTACTAGTGACTAGATGACTAGGTGGCTAGGAGTCTAGAAAAGACTAGGTTATACCAACGTGCTTGGGTTACAAGTCGCAGGTAGACAAAAGTATGGGTAGTAGCCTTGTAGGTGGAAGCTTTGCTCCATGCTAGTGTTGCAGTACTTAGGAAATTTTCTGAGACTTGGAATCGATGGTATTACATTGAAAAAGAAAAGTTTGCTAAGTATTGAAACACTAGGTCTAGGTAAAGACCGGGTGTGCCAGAAGGCATAGTGGATCTTTAATTAAAAACTTTTAGGACATAAGTTAAAAACTTATAATGTGAAAACGAACACTTGATTGGTCATGAAACGACTTAGTAGGATCCTGTATCGTAGATCTCTTTGTAATACTATAGTGAGAAATCTCAGTGTGGTATGCTTAGAGATGATGAGGTATAGAGGAAACCTAAACTCAGAGACTGGCGATCAGGTATGGTGAGTGGTCGGTTCCTTCGACAGAACTTACACGCACTGTATTCTACTAAGTACAGGACGATCGGGTATGGTGGGTCTTGCATCAGCCTTAGGGAGCGAGGCTCTTGTGAAATTGTAATGGGCAATGAATGGACTCTTTGGAAGAACTTGCATGCATTGTATGCTACTAGGTATGAGATGGTCACGGGTTGGTCTTGCATCATCCTTAGAGACCAGGATTTGGCAGAATTATATTAGTTGTAGTAGAATTTTTGGTTCCATTATGCCAGCGTGCATTGTTGCTTGTTTGTTGGGTGATTGCTTATAATATATGTAGTATATTATTTTGAGTATTTTACCCGAATTCCTATACCTTGAAACAAACAAACTGTTGTTGACTTAGAAGCATGAATCTTTAGGCCACTAAGACAAATTGAGAACTTAGAGATTTGAATTTAGAGTTATAATAGCACGACGACGCAGGGGGGTATAGGCGGGTTTAAAAGAATGGTTGGTTGTTATCATAAGTCACAGTATCCAAATTTTGGGGAAAGGAGTTGAACCCTAAATTGAAGTGGAAATGTCATTTCATCTATTTAATTATCAAAATTTTTGCTTCAATATTAATAAATTATTGGATACTGAAATAAATCTTTGACTAGTAGATAATGCCTAGAGGACATAGTAAATCCAGGAGAGGTAGAGGTTGAGGTGAGGCTAATATAGAGCCGAAGCCTAATGATGAGGGTACGTCTATGGCAGCAACCTCGGCTGTGATTGCTTTGACACCAGAGGCTATTACAGAGATGATGCAGAGAGTAGTGGAGCAGGCTATTAAGACCCTGTAGCCATTAGCATCTACACGGCTACCAGCACCAGTACAGCTACAGTTACCGACAAAGCCACTGGTACAGGCTCAACCTCAGGCACATCAGGGTTTGCATCCATGGAGGTAGTGCCATAGAGTCGATCAGTAGGTTTTGATAAAGGGCAGAAGGATCTTTTGGTAGAGTTCCAAAAGCTGCATCTCAATACATATGAGGGGACCGGTGAGTACATGATAGCTGACAGGTGGTTTTCAGAGATGAATAAACACCTGGACGCTATGGGGGCATTTGGGCATAGGAGAGTGTCACTTGTTGTGCATCAGTTGGTAGGACCAGCCTACCATTGATGGGAGATGATTGTGAGCGATCCCGCCATTGATCAGTCAACCATGTCATGGAAGGACTTTAAGATTCAGTTTTATAATAAGTTCTTCTCCACGACGAGACAAAAGCAGCTGCAGTTATAGTTGGTCAGATTGACGTAGAGGGGTATGATTGTTATAGAGTATGAGCAGAAATTCACAAAGCTATGTAGATTCGCTCTTACCTTGTTCACAGATGAGCAGTCCAAGGTAGACCATTTTGTTGAGGGGCTGAGAATTGAGATCCAAAAGATTGTGGCACCATTTAAGTTGACGACCCTGTTAGATGCTATAGAGAGAGTGTAGATGGTTGAAAGGGACTTGGAGGTTCAGTAGACACTGAGGGGTAGGAAGAGGACTCGGTCAGAGCAGTCTGTAGGACTTTCACAGGTGAGACCGAGTGGTTTGGGGGTACGGGGAGCACCTCGGGCTCAAAGATCGGGACAAACCTGGGGTAGATAGCAGAGACATTTACCTCATCCCGACCAGCCTATAGATCCACAAAGAGAGGAGGCAAAGAGGAAGGGGCTGTGCTTTATATGCCATCAGGAGAGACATGTTGCTAAACATTGCCCTACCAGAGTAGTGACTCCTACACCACAACCACGACCATAGATGTGATCTCAGACAGGTTAGCCACAGCATAGATAGTAGCAGTAGCAGGGTTAGGTTCGCTTGTACGCCGCCAACACCCAGTCGGATCCCATCTCAGCAGTGGAAGGTATGTTTTTGTTGTTTGGTATTGCTGTGCATGTATTATTTAATTCTAGTGCTGCAAGTTCTTTTGTTTATGAGGATACAGTGAATAAAGTTCAGTTAATGACAAGCCCTTTGGCTGTATCACTAGAGGTAGCTATGCCGATAGGCGCTACCGTGAGTTTTAAGAAACTATGTCGATGTAAACTCACTTTTGGAGATCGATTGATTTCAGAGGATCTATGTGTGTTCCACTTTGAAGGCTATGATGTGATATTGGGGATGGACTAGTTGACCCAATATCAGGCTCAGATTAATTGCCAGAAATGGAGAGTTACCGTCAGGTTGCCATCTGGTGAGTTGATTAAGATTGAGGGGAATATGCAAAAAATGCCGAGAAGTCTGAGATTAGCTTTCTTGTATGCTAGCAAACAGAAAGAAGACTTTAGGCAACTTGTGGATGAGGATATAGAGGGAACTAGGGACATTTAGAGGATCCCTGTGGTATGTAATTATGTTGATGTGTTCCCTGATGATCTGCCTGGACTTCCACCACATAGGCAGATAGAGCTTAAGATTGAGGTGCATCTAGGTACTAATCCCATAGCTATTCCATCATAGAAAATGACACTAGTGGAGCTGTTTGAGCTGAAGACACAATTACACGAGCTTCTGATGAAGGTTTTATTAGACAGAATGAGTTGCCATGGGGAGCTCTAGTCTTGTTTGTTAGAAAGAAAGATGGATCCATGAGGTTGTGCACTGACTATCGAAAGCTGAATTGTGTTACCATTAAGAATAAGTACCATTACCTTGGATTGATGACTTCTTTAATCAGTTGAGAGGAGCACAATACTTTTTTGAAATATATCTAAGGTCAGGTTACTAACAGTTAAGAATCTGGGAGTTAGATATACATAAGACAACCTTCAGAATGTGGTATGGTCACCTTGAATTTACAGTGATGCCTTTTGGGTTGACAAATGCACCATCTGCGTTCATGGATCTAATGAATAGAGTCTTTAGTGAGTTTCTGGATCAGTTTGTCATTGTTTGTGTCTATGAAATTCTGATATATTCTTGGATAGAGGCTGAGCACAAGCAACACTTACATATAGTTTTGGAGATTCTTATAAAGAACTAGTTATACGCCAAGTTTAGCAATTGCGAGTTCTAGATGAAGAAGGTCAAGTTTCTTGGCTACGTCGTCTCAGCAGAGGGAATAACAATGGACCCAAAGAAAGTGGAGGCAGTATCCAATTGGAAGTGGCCCACTACAGTTACAGAGATAAGAAGTTTTCTTGGATTAGCAGGATACTACCACTGGTTTATTAAGATTTCTCAAAGTTAGTGGGTCCTATGACAAAGTTAACCAGAAAGAGTGAGAAGTTTATTTGGAATGACAAGTGTGAGCAGTCATTTCAATAGTTGAAGAAAAGATTAACTACAACACCTGTTTTGATCACACCAACACATGGTATGAAGTACACCCTATGCATAGACGCATCACTGAGTGGTTTGGGTGCTGTACTAATGCAGGAAGGATGGGCAGTGGCTTATGCTTCACAACAGTTGAAGCCACATGAACAAAATCACCCCACACACGATCTGGAGCTTGCAACGATCATGTTTACATTGAAGATTTGGAGGAACTATCTTTATGGTGAGAACTTTGACTTATATTCAGACCATAAGAGCCTCAAATGTATCTATACTCAGAAGGAACTGAATCTACGTCAGAGGAGATGGCTAGAGTTCTTGAATAACTATGAATTTCAGCTGTATTATCATCTAGACAAGGTAAATGTTGTTGCTGATGCGCTTAGTAGAAAATCCAGCGAGAAGGATGAAGAAGCGGGACAAATGTATCAACTGATTAATCAGTATAATCTGGGTATAGACACTGATGAGCAACAAGCATAGCTGTATACCATGACTTGCCAGCCAGGCATTCTGCACTAGATTAGAGATGAGCAGGGGATTTATAAATGGATTATGGATCTAACTGAGGGCATCACACAAGGCAAACATGCAAATTTCAGACTTGATGCAGAGGGTGCACTGAGATTGGGGGACAAAATCTGCATATCCCATTTTGGACAGGCGAAAGGAATCCTACTGGATGAGGCGCATTAGACCAGATACACTATGCATTCAGGTGGGCATAAGATGTACGAAAACTCGAAGAAGCCTTTCTGGGAGAGGGATGAAGAGAGACATAGCAAGGTATGTCTCTCAGTGTCTTACTTATCAGCAAGTAAAGGCCGAGCACAGGAAGCCATTAAGACTTTGCAGCCATTTCCGATTCCAAAATGGAAGTGGGATAGTGTTGCAAAGGACTTTGTTAGTGGCCTACCGAGAAGTCAAAGAGGGAAAGACATCGTATGGGTCATAGTGGATCGATTGACAAAGGTAGCACACTTTGTACCTATTCGAAATACTGACATAGTGAGTAAGCTGGGTGACCTTTGTGTGAGAGAGATTGTGTGACTCCATGGTGTTCCCAAAATGATAATGTCATATAGAGATTCCAGATTACGTCTTAGTTCTGGCAGAGTTTACAAAAGGAATTGGAACCAGACTCACCATGAGCACAACATTTCACCCACGGGCAGATGGACAGTCAGAGAGGGTCATACAAGTGCTTGAAGATATGCTTAAAACATGTGCCCTGGATTTTAGAGGTAATTTGAGCAAGCATCTACATTTAGTTGAGTTCACCTATAATAATAGGTATTAAGCGAGCATTATGATGACTCCATATGAGGCGCTATATAGCGGACCATGTAGATCACCATCTTGTTGGGCAGATTTTGAAGATTAGGTACTCACTAGACCTGAAATGATTGAGGGGATGAGTGTGGAAGTTAAGTAAGTCCAGAAGAGGCTAGCTATAACACAAAACAAATAGAAAAGTTATGCTGACAGGAGGAGGAAACCCCTAAAGTTCCAACTAAGTGATCGAGTGTTCCTTGAGATCAGCCCACATAAAGGGATCAGACGCTTTGGAGTGAAGGGACAGCTAGCACCATAGTATATCAGACTATTTGATATTCTTAGACGGGTTGGTTCATGTGCATATGAGCTAGATTTGCTAAATAGAATGTCCTCAGTACGTAATGTGTTCCATGTGTCGATGCTCCAAAAGTACGAGGCAGACCCTCCACATGTTATACACTGGGAGGATGTCCTACTTCGAGACAATGCTACTTATGAAGAACCAACTGTTAGGATACTTAATCGTAAGGTGTAGAGTCTCAGGACCAAGGACATACCCCTAGTCAAGCTCCTATGGAGGCATCATAACCTGGAGGAGGTGACCTGGGAGTTAGAGAGTGAGATGCAGAGAAAGTACTCAGATTTCTTCACCACGCATGATTAATCAGACGCATTATGCAGGTATTTCTTGTTTAAATTTCAAGGACAAAATTTCTTCTAAAGGGGGTAGATTGTAATACCCCGAATTTTTCAAATACATACATATTGAAAATAAGTTTTTTAAAAAATTATGAAATAAATGTAAAAATTTTTGAAAACATGTTTTAAATGTTTATTACATGGTATTTTATGAAAATAAAATAAATTGGAATGTCAGATAGTTGGGAAAAACTCGAAAAAACATTGAAAAAAAATGTTGCATTGGCGATCGAGGTCAGTGACCATGGTTATTGGTGACTGAGGTCATCGGAGGAAAATCACGAAAAACAAGGAGAAAAAGGGGGTCACATGGGTGGCTGCGATCACTGAAGTGCCGACCGTGGTAATTACGGGATATTTAACAAATTTCAAGCCCTAATTTCGTCATTTCACTCATGGATTTCCCAAATCATTCCAGAGCTTCAGAGAGACAATCCAAAGCTGATCCAAGGAAGGTCTAAAGTTTTGAGGTAGGAATCTTAACCTCTCAATCATTTTAGTTCAAGATCTGTGTATTCATTTAAAAAATTGTACAAATTTAGTCTCAGAAACTAAGGGTCTGAGAGTTCTTGACGCATGAAGCGATCTTGAACCAAGTAAGCTCGAATCTTCCTTCTAAACTAAGAGTTATCGATTAAGAACTAAATTCTGAAAGTTTTAACTGTTCATTTGCAGTTTTTAATGGATCTAGAGGAATTTCACCTATTTGGAGGGTTTCTAGATGTGCAATTCCTTGGATAGATAATAAAACTCGATCCACTCATCCTTTGAAGTAGTGGTTAGTTTTAAATATGTTTTATTTTTAATTTAGAAGAAAATGAATATAGTTTTGTGTGTTGATATGGTAAAAAGGGAAAATCTAAATTTTGGGGAACCCTTTATTTGAAATTTGATATGGATAATATTGATTGGATATGTATGATGGTTATTGATGTAGTTTGGAGGTTTTAATGATTCAAAGCATTAAATTTATGAATGTTGATGTCAGATTGATGAATAATGAGTGTGGAGGAGTAACACATCTTTGTGGAGTGGCGTAAGGGCCCATCTAACATATATAGTTGGGCAAGATTCTCTTGCTCACTAGTATTATGTAGACTCAAAGTTCAAAACATGATGTTTGTGTAGCCTAGGATGTTAGATGCATGCTAGGATGTGTATGATTCTTGAATGCTTTGATTGACGATTGAACATAATGTCTGGTTATATACTTCTAGTATTTGGTTGAATATAAAGCATAATGTCTTGTTATATACTTCCAGTATTTGATTGAATATGAAGCATAATGTCTGGTTGTTTTTAGTACTTGCTACATGATTTAGATACCTTGCATGACGACATGGTAAGGAATGAAATCTATTGAAAACTAAAGAAGATTAAATTAAGACTTAAAATTCCACGTACCAAGATGATGGTGTCATGGACGTGGCCATATTTGCCGCACGACATCTTCTGGATCCCATTGTTGGTGTTCTTAATGGAGCTGCTTGCGACGGCTAAAGGTTCCTCAGACGTGTGAGCGATGGCTATACACCATTGCACCTATTCTTGGATGTGTGTTAGGGTCGTGAACGGTAGCGTAGATCGAAGCATTATCGACCAGGATCGATTTCGTGACACTGAGGAACACCGAGAGTATATCTCTTTTGGTCTTAGAGTGTAACAAAACAAATGAATGTTTGAAACGATTAATTTAATGAAAGTGTGTGCATGTTTTGGATTTTGGTTTATATAATGCTAGTGATATGTAAGGATAATCCACTGGGATTTTCATTAAATCCCACTTTCTTTTACAGGTACTCGTAGAGGAAGAGTACACTGATGGACTGGAGGTTGTAGGGTAGCGTCATTGGGAGGTTACCATAGGACTTTGGTTTATTTTGTTTTGAAATTATTTAAAATGGCAATTGTATTTTGTGAGGAAAATTGGGGCATGTTGCCCATTTTAATATATATTTGTGATTTAAAATTTGAAACATTGTATTTGTTTTGAACTGTGAATTTTTGATAAAATTTTGAAGAAATATTTCAGCTACAAAGGAATTGTATATTTTTCTGGTATATCAGAATTGTACAACATTGGCTATGTATTTTGATATTTGATTCCATTGCAGTATCTTGATTTATTGTGAAAAATTTTTGTGAAAATCTGGTGACGTATTTTGATATAAATCAATGTTAGTTGAACAGTTGTATCAAATGTTTTTAATTATTTTTACTCCACTGAGATGAGTAGAAAGGATGGTCAAGCACTTTATGGTTTGAGGTAAGGTAGTGATGATCCCTGTCTCCGGTGTTTGAGGAATGATGTGATTCATCCAGCACACACGACATAGTAGCCAAAAGGGAGCGCGAGTCTCATCGCTAGGCCCCGACGTGATGCATGGCGGTGGATGGCTCTTAGAGCAGGGGCCAGGGTGTCACAAATATAAACCACTAAGGTAACTCCCACTAGCCACACAACTTCTAATCACTGATTTCCTTAAATGTTAGAAAAGGATGGGTGAGCTGAAAGAGCTTAGTAGATCATTTCAAATATTTAAATCATTATTTCAATAAAATTAGACATAAATATCAAACACTTTCATAGATTAGGTAATTCAAGCTGTGGTTTGTTTAATCAGTTGACGTTAAGACTAAAAGGAATCCACCTCAGTATTTCAAATATGGGGAGTGAAGTCAATCCAAAAGCCAAACCCTTCTCATTCGTGAAGTGGGGTCAATCGAAACTCCTAGTTCACTAATCGAGGAAGTGGGGTCAATTCAAACTTCCAGTTCCAAATAAAAAATCAATCAAATAACTGGCAAGCTGAGTCTGGGTTAGAACACTCATGATGAAATCCATCATGCGCAGGTATGTGATAATGATCTTTATTAATCTTTCTTTAGTGGTAAACCAAACAATAACATGTTGAATAAGAAATATAATTTAAGTAAATTTGATGTAAGCATGGTAATATCATTCCATCCCTATTATAGGCATGTTACTTGATCATTCATGTAGCATGGACTGTGAAATCACTCATATCATTGAAAGCGTACATCATCATTTAATAAACATGTAAATCTAACCATCATGCATATTCAATTCAAAGAATAACATGCATATTCAATTCAAAGTATAACATGCATATTCAATTCAAGGTATATTCCTAGACTATCAAGCATACATGCGTACTTTTTTTAAATCAAATTAATATCTGAAGTTTAGAAATCATATCCACCTTAGAGCTTTGTTATTTCTAGTCCTTGTGTTGTTATTCCAAGTTTTTTTTTTGAGCCTTTAACTTTCAAGATTGAAACCAAACATCGCTCTTAGCGATTTATAGGTTTATTATGCTTTCAAACTATATTCTAATAGTTCACCATGCCATATGACAATTAGGTGTAAGGATGTCATAATAGATGAGTCTACGTGTGTTCCTGCTTTTGTGTACTGTTGTAGAAGGAAAGAGTATCGTAGTAACCTGAACGAATAACAAGAAATGAAGTAGATAGAAGCAATACCTCAATCTCTAGACCACGAACCATGCATTGAGACTAGATAGAATCATTATACCATTTTTGATCAGCCAACTCTCTTGTATGTTCCAAAGGCTCCTTCTTAACTCCTTTTAGGGTTTTGGTTTGATGGTAGAAGTGAACCAATAACTTTAGAAGTTGTTATAGGGACTCAAGTCTCAAAAAGGGGTGATGAATAGAACGTGATCAAACAACTAGGGATTGGTTTTACCTTGTTGAACACCCAGAAGATGGTTATATGTCTTGAACTCTCACTATGATGTAACTTTTTGTGTTTTCTTCTTCGTACTAATATGATTGCTGAGTAAGATGACTAGGGAATGAAAGAATGTCAAGAAGATGACTAGGAGAGAAATAAGAGAAAGGAATTTGTGCTTACATGAGCGATAAGAACGAAGGTGCTCATGTTGGGTTTATATATAGTGTAATTTGGATGGGTTTATGAAACTTTGTGTTGTTTCCTTAGTGGAGTTCTTTCCTAAACTCTCTTCCTTTTATTTTGCTTGTTTCTTGGGCACAAAGTTTTAGTATGTGATGGTTTTAAAATAAGCCCACGGGTTTGAAAACTTTCCATAATCATTTTTGTGCAGGTTTTATACATTACTGTCGCAGTGGATTGTATTACTGTGGTAACCAGAATACAGTGTATTTACTTGTTCCTTTGGGCAATTCTAACACTACTGTGGTAGTGAATTTCATTACCACGGTAACCAGAACAATGTTTAGTGCAAATTTGTGTATAACATTCTGAGCTTAACGATCCCTTCATACATCTAGTTATACATCTTTCACATCATTATTTTCATAGTTTTCTCAAAGTTTATTTTATTTAAATTAATTATTTTATTTTATTTTTATTTGATCTAATTGCAGAATAAAATTTTGGGGTATTACATTGTGACGACCCACGTTTTGGTGCGCAAAATTTTTGAATACGATATACGCATTTTTCTGGAATTTTTTAAAGGAAATACAATAATTTACAGCAATTTTTTCTCAATTTATATTATTTATTGGAGAAAATGAGAAAAAATGGGAAAAATATGTGAAATTAGAAGAAAAATGTAATTTCTTGAGAGAAATGATTTTTGGGATTAATT
>JAJIYU010010087.1:0-16547 GCA_030144865.1 Tinospora cordifolia | reverse complement strand
TATATATATATATATATATATATATATATATATATATATATATATAAAATATTTAGCCATAAAACAGAAGGGTTTGATATAGGATATTCTACCCATGTTTCGCAGATATCTAACCTGGTCAAACTGAATCGAACTTATGAATTTGTTTGCTAGAATTGGTGGTCTCTCACATAAGCTCAATGTTGTCAATAAATCAAATTTGAAGAGTTTCTTTAAAGAATAGATAAGGGGAATAAAAAGATACACACTTTTAAGTGAACAAAGAGATGCAAAAATGCATTCTTTGGATAATAATTAACAACACATAATTTAAATAAATCCTAACCATAAAATAAATAATGCAATAAATTACAAGTGTAAGTAGGGCAAATAATGTGGCACATAAAATAAGTAATAAACTTGGAGAGCCTTAAAGTCAACCTACAACGATTGAAATGAGTTTCTAAAGCTAAGGTTTAGGGCATGTGATAAAACAAAAAAAAAAAAAAAGAAAAGAAAAGAAATGTTATGGTAATCACATGATAATATTTTGATAATATAGGAACAACAATTAAATAAAAAAATTAGGACATTAAAGTAGACTCAACATTTCTTTATCTTAGTCTTTTTCGAGTAAAACAATTAGGAATAAAAATAATTAAGGAAATTTTCCTCCCAGAATGATAAACCTTTAAGCCCAAGTATAACAAAAAGTAGTGTTCTCTCTCATAAGATTTATTTATAACAAAAAGTAAAGTAGAAATGAAGTTTTAATTCGTGAATATTTCAATGTGTGTAAATACAAAATATGAATCCTAAACATGTGAAACATGTCAAATGATATATCAAAAGAATACAAAAAAGTCAACCTAAGATAAAAAAAAATATCTCAATCTTTCATTAAATTTTGCAAAATCAATTATACAAAATACATGATATAATATATGAAGTAACAAAATCTAAGAAAAGCATGAGAGAACAAATGTTAAATAAAAAAAAATACAAGTATTACTCACGTATCACCCTTGTTCTTGAAACAGTCATAATTTTTACATTGATCTCATATTTAGAAATACATACACATACATATTCATTTTTGTCATATGACATCGTTGAGAACTGGAATATCACTCATTTCACACATCAATAATAATTCTCCTAGTCCCACTAGGTCACATCCCATAAAATTATATAAGTAAATAAATGAATAACAAATAGATTTATAACTAAAAACATAAGATGTCATATTTGTTCAATTTAATCCAATAATAATTAAACTAACATCTGACCTCACAAGTGAGTTTCAAATAATAATTCAATGAATAAAATAGTCAACGATGACCTAGACCCGTACCCTACAAAAATAGGAGACAACTCTTAATTTAGATATAACCTCATCAGTGAGGTCTACTACTATTAAACTACACTGTGGTGTCTCATCAATGCGAGCTTTCTCTTATTGGTTACCTGAAAAATAAGAAGTAGGTAGGGTGAGCTTAAAGAGCCCAGTTGATTATACAAATTACATTTCAAATATTATTAAACTCAAAACACAGAATTTGCAAATATTTATCAAACATTAGGCGTTTCAAGTAATTCAATTGTTTTTCAATTGATATTCGAACTGAAAGGACTATCCTTAGTGTTCTCATCAAAACAATGAGCGCCCAACGCTAATGATAAGGAGGGGTCATGCCTATCATAAAATGTCTGAGAACTAGGATCCAACCCCGTATTCCATTCAAACCATAGTGTCAATTTCATAATTTGAGAATTCCCTCAGTTATCAATTGTGACTCATTGCGCTGGTACGTGATTCAGTTTTTGATTACAGAGATTTTAAAGTGTTTTACGATATCAAGTGTTTAGCATGCTCAATGTCTCATATTTTTCACACATAACTTAAAACTATAATGAAGACATGAATTCAATATGCACACAATTATAACACATGCTATCCAACACATAAGGCATATCACTCATCATATTATACATACATGAAATTATTCAATCATAATTATGACATAATCATATCCAAGCATGCTCCTAGGTATTTAATTAAGTATGCATACAATCATTTTCCATATTGAAACTAAAATAATACAAAAGAGCTGGGTAATCATTTCCACCTTATCTGTGTAAATCTTCAAATCCTTTTCTTCGTGTACTGTAGTCCCAATGGTCTTGAATTCTTAACTTAAAATATTTTTAGAATTATCATCTTCACTCATAATTTTAATATACCCCAAATTTGTATAACTAATTTATCTAATTTGTGTACATATACATTAATGACTAATGTTGTTTTAGATAACTATATTTTTTATATTGTGTATGAAGTTGTAGTTATTATTTATTTTTTAATATAAATAATATACATGCATTATCTATATAATATTTTATCATGTTATATTATATTATACGTAATTATAATTCTAATATATACATATACATTTATAACTAATGTTGTCTTAGATAACTATATTTTTTATATTGTGTATGAAGTTATAGTTATTATTTATTTTTTTTAATATAAACAATATACGTGCATTATCTATATAATATTTTATCATGTTATATTATATTATATGTAATTATAATTCTAATGTTATATATATGTGTGTGTGTGTTATATATATATCTTACACATATATTTGTATATTATATAAATCGGTTTATAAAATTCGGTTTGCATATATATATATAATGACAATACAATCAGATATAGGTTCACCAATTTCTATAAATCTAACCCATATATTTCTTATGTATTTAATCCAATATATGTTACGTAATATATACTATGTTATATGTAAACCGTTTTTTTTGGTTACTTATATATTGCTTATATATATGTATGTATGTATATTATCAATATTTATAAATCAGATTTCTCATATTACAATTGAATTAACTATATATATATATATATATTTAATCCATAATTTCAATATATGTGACAACACATATTTTTTACACACAAATTAATGGATTCGATGTATGCGTTTTCATGTATTTTAAAAAATTTTAATAAAAATACATGAATTTTCTCAATTTTTTTAATTTTTAATCATTTATAGAAGGAAAATTTGAATAATTGGAAAATACAATTTTGAGGAGAGAATATATTAAATTACAAAGAAAATGTAATTTTTGGAGAAAACATAATTTTTTGAAATGATTATTGAATTTATGGTGTAATTAAGGAAATTTTTGGGAGAAAAATGTAAATTTAGGGTAAAATATTCAATTTTTAGAAAATAAATATATAAATGATGGAAATGGATAAATAGTGATGATTTTGATTAAAATTGATGAAGAACTAAGAGGATGAATCAAATGATTACAATAAAAATAAAGGCAAAATGCTAAATTATATATATATATATATATATATATACCAAGAGGGAGAAATAACACAAAAAAGTGGGATTTTCGGTCACGAGGGCTCGGGCCATTAACGCGGTCCCAGGCTCGTGCCAAATAGCCTGGGCGCACACGTGGGCCAGACTGAATCGGGGCGTGGGCTGGCCCACGTGCCCCAACTTCTCCTCCTTTGATTTTTGCTAGACTTTTTTAGCGAATTTTAGCCATTTTTCATCCAAAAAACCAGCAAAACCCATGGTTTGAGCCATGGTTTTGCTAATCTAATGACCCTCCTAACCAAGCCAATACATGGAGACAACAAGGCACTTTGCATGGCAGCTCATGAGCCACATGGGTGGCCATGTGGCACTCCCTTTGGCCATGCAAGAACACCTCAACATGCAACAAAACCTCAACTCTTGAGCAAATTTCCATTTTTAGTTTCTGCAACCCACCTTCAATGATCCGTTTCTCCCTTATTCTGAACCCATTTTTTGTGATCTTGGACTCGTTGGAAAGTTCTCAATCCCCTTTACAACATTGCACAAGCCATCGATCGAAGTTTTTATCCATTTGAGGCTGAGATGACCACGAAAAGGTGTCGTTGGACACTGTTGCAGCTGTAAATTTGTAGAAAACTATGTTGAACACATCTTCAAAGGGTTGATTCATAGCCCATTCTAGGTCCATTTTCAAGGTAAAACCCCTTGCTTTGTTCGTTATCTTATGTATTTTACTCTCTAAGTGATGGAAATGAAAAATTGGAGTCTTAAACCTGTTTTATAACGTACTAAAGTTGATTGTTGATCAACTGTTATAACAGTTCCAGTAGAAGACAGTTCTTGGAACCAATTTTGAGGCATCATTTGAAGTGGATAGGGACATCTGTTTGGACTGAAATTTGAGGCATTTTAAACCTCACACCTGAGGCTACAAGAAGATATAAACCCCAACCCCTAAGTCTCTATATGCATAGTTTTGTGTCCATACCAAGATGCCTAGTTACATGCAAGGTTCTGATACTTAGAAAATATTTTGAATTGTTGTTATGTGCTAACTTGTAAGGTGTATTTAAGAATGATTATATCCATACTTGGGTTCCATACTTTATGATCCAATATACTGACTGCAGACTCCTCGTATGTAGGGTTGTCTAATACCCGTATTTCCTCCTAGTGGATGATATGAGAGGGATTAAGCTCCTACTTCCACAACATCAACATGTGGAAGACATTATGAATTGATGACATTTGGTTAGGTAGATCGAGCTCATATGCACATTCTCCAACTCATCTCAAATGGCCCAATAAATCTTGGTGACAATTTTCCCTTGTGTCCAAATCCTCTAATATCCTTTTGAGGACTAACCCTCAGAAATACTCTATCACCCACTTGGAACTCCAGGGGTCTCCTCCGTCTATCAGCATAACTCTTCTGTATACTCTAGGTTGTCGCTAATATCTTCTAGATCAATTTGACTTGCTCGTTGATCTCCTCTACTAAGTCTGGTCCAGTGAACACTCGATCTTCTAGATTTGCCCTGCATGATGGTGATCTACAAGGTCTACCATACAACGCCTCATAGGGTGCCATTTAGATACTTGCTTGATTGCTATTATTGTAGGCAAATTCAGCTAAATGCAAGTGTTTGTTCCAGTTGTCCTTGAAATCAAGAACAAATGCTTTCAACATATACTCCAAGATTTGTATTACTCTATTTGATTATCCATTTGTTTGTGGGTGAAAGGTTGTGTTCATCGTTAGTCTGGTACCCAACTATTTTTGCAGACTCTGTCGGAATTGAGATGTAAACCTTGCATCTCAGTCTGATACTATAGTTTTGTGTACTCTGTATAGTTTCACAATCTCCTTAACATAAAGTTTTCCCAGTTTATTAACTGGATCTATGGATATGATTGGTAGAAAGTGAGCTACCATTGTGAGACAATCAAGTATAACCCACATAGTGTTTTCCCTTTTCTGAGTTTTAGGCAACCAGCTAACAAAATCCATTACAATGTTGTCTCATTTCCACTCTGGTATAGGAAGAGGTTGGAGCAAACTTGTCGGTCTCCTGTGTTCAGCTTTTACCTGCTAACACGTTAAACACTTAAAAACATATGTAGCCACGTTTTTCTTCATCCCTTTCCACCAATAAGTCTAGTGGAGATTCTGGTAAATCTTGTTACCTCCAGGATGCATAGTATATTTAGTCAGGTGTGCTTATCTAATATCATATGTCTAATCTGCCATTCTCAGGTACACAAACTTTTTTACCCAATCTCAACACGTCATCTATATCAATTTTAAAACCACTATATCTTCCTTGTTTCATACCTTCAATAAGATCTAAAATCCACTTGTAATGTTTTTGGTCTTCCTTGATCTGTTCGAGTAGATCTGGCTAACACACCATGGTGAATAATACTGATTGATCCTTAGCAGTTTTAAGACCCAGATTATAACTCTCTTTCAGCTGATACAATTGACCCTTTTCTTCTTCAATTTTACTATATTTTCTACTCAAGGCATCTGCTACAAATTCGCCTTTCCTTGAGGTAATGAAGCTGAAAGTCATAATCTTTCAAGAATTCCATCCATCTTCTCTGTTTAAGGTTCAACTCCGTTTGAGTGTATATGTATTTTAGACTTTTGTGGTTCGAGTACAAGTTGAATCTCTCTCCAAATGGGCAATGTCTCCAAATCTTCAAGGCAAAACCAATAACTGCTAGCCCTAAGTCATGAGTTGGATAGTTTTGTTCATGTACCTTTAGTTGTCGTGAGGCATAAACGACAACCTTACCGTCTTGCATTATAGTACAGTACCCAAACCATTCCTTGACGCATCAATATAAAATGTATAACCCACTACATGAGTTGGGGTAATAAGTATTGGGGCTGAAGTAAGTCTCTTTTTCAACTCTTGAAAAGCTAACTCACATCTATCATCCCAGATAAATTTGACTCCTTTCCGAGTTAGCTTTGTCAAAGGGTCTGCTAACCTGGAGAAGTCTTGGATGAATCACTTGTAATATCTAGCTAACCCCAAGAAACTACGAATTTCAGTAACTGTTTTAAGTTGTTTCCAGTTCATGACTGCTTTCACTTTTCTAGGTCAACAAAAATACTCTTTGCAGATACTACATGCCTAATAAATTTTGCCATCTTCATCCAAAATTCACATTTGCTAAATTTGGCATACAACTGGTGATTTTTAAGAGTCTCCATGACAATTTTCAAGTGTTCTACATGCTCTGCTTCTCATTTTGAATAAATCAAAATTTCATCCACGAAGACTACTACAAATTGATCCAAGTAATGTTTAAAAACCCTGTTCATCAAATCCATAAAAGCTGCTGGTGCATTAGTCAGACCAAAAGGTATTACAGTGGACTCAAAGTGACCATATTTAGTTCTGAATGTTATCTTTTGAGATATCTAGCTCTCGGATATGCAGCTGGTGACATCCCGACCTTAGATAAATCTTAGAAAAATATGTGGATCCTCTTAATTGATCAAATAGGTCATCAATTCTAGGTAATGGATCCCTATTCTTCATAGTCAACACATAACCTCATAGATCTATCTTTCTTTTTCACAAATAGTACTAGGGCTCCCCAAGGTGATTCACTCGGGTAAATGAATCTTTTTGCTCGAAGTTCATCTAACTGTGTCTTTAACTCCTTCAGTTCAATAGGTGCCATCCTATAAGGTAGAATAGCTATAGGATCAGTTCCCAGATAAACTTCAATCTTGAACTTTACTTCCCTTCGTGGTGGCAGTCTTGGCAAGTCATCTAGAAAAATGTCCACGTAGTCTCTCACTACCCTAATGTCTTGTATCCCTGAATGAATCTCTAACACATCTTCATCCATCAGATTCTAAAAATTCTTCCCTTGGCTCATGTTGTATAACATTGTCGCTATGGGCTTTCTGGAAAGTCTCAAAATGTCACCATAGATCTTCACCAACTCACCAGATGGTAAAGTCAATGTGACTCTTCGTCTTAGGCAATCAATCAGAGTCTGGAATTGTGTCAACTAGTCCATACCCAATATGACATCATAGCTATGAAAAGACAGCACTTTCTAGGGTCTATAATTATTAGTTTGTCCTCAACTTGCATGCGTAAATCTTTCGAGAAACTACTGTAGTCCCTCTGGGAGTTGATACATATAAAGGTTCTAGTGGTGTGGAAGTCACTAATTATAATCTTTTAACTAAGTCTTCTGAAACAAATAACTTAGTAGTACTCGAATTAAATAATACTTTACAACAATATTTAATAGTTAGAATGTACCTTTAGTAGTTGGTGCTGGGTTTTCCTGTCCATCTACCATAGTGTACACTCAAGCTTGATTTTGTCCTTTGTTCTGATTGTGCCTAGTCTATTGTTGTTGTGGTTGTTGCTGGATACGACCCCCTTGATTCTTGCCCTGACCATGGTTCTTCCCTTGAATCTGCATCTATAGTGCTTTGTTCCAACAATCCCTAGCAATGTGTCCCTTCTTACCACAGGGAAAACAAGTCCCCTGCCTTTTAGCCAATTGTCTATCCATTCCAGCATGATCTTGCTATGCCTGTGGTCTATGATTCTTCTGGGACTGATTCTGCTGTTGTCGAGGCTGACTACCATTCTACCTCTTCTGACCCTTATGGTAGTCTCTATCATTTCCTAGCTTCTTGTTCCTTTTCTTCAACCTCTACTCGAGTTTAGTTCTCTTTCAACTAGTAATACCTTTTCCACAACCTCTCTATACGTCTTCAGGTCTATGGGCAGCACTTCCTTTCAGAATTTCTTTCTTCAAACCCTCAACAAAATGATTAACCTTCATGTGTTCCTCTCTGATCAATTCAGGCGTAAACTTGGCTAATTCAATGAACTTAGTATCATAATCAGCTACTGTCGTGTCCCTCTAAGTCAATCTTATAAACTCTGATTGCAGCTATTTCAAGGTCACTTGTGGGAAGAATTTCTCATAAAATTCTTCTTTGAACTCCTCCCAGCTCATCTGTCGAATGTTGGTGTTCGGATCTCTTTCAACATTCTTCACCAACTCTTGGCTGGTCCCTTAAATTGATGGGTTGCCAATGTAACTCTACGAGAACCTATTGCTCCCAACATATTTAGATGTTCATCGAGTTCTTGGTACCAATGGTCAATTTTCATGTTGGCAGATGTGCCATCAAATTGTGACGGGCGGAGTTTCTGTAACTCCATAAGCATTTCTCTCTATTCCTTCTCCTCAACACCATCATGTGTCATCTAATGGACTAGAACCTCAGTTAAGGGTGCCTGTTGTTGCACTTGGATCTATATTTGTGGTTATGGTGCCGCTTGTGGCTGCATCTGGGGTAGTGCCCTAATGACTTGCTCAGTAACCCTCCTGGTGATCTCAGTCAACAACTCAGGAGTCAACACAGTCCTTATTTGAGCCTCAGTATTGTTAGCTTGTGCCCCTTGTCCCGATTGTTTAGCCTTGTCAGTAGTGGCAGCTCTTATGACATTCCTCTTGTATCTAGCCATTTTCTACAAACCAATTTAGTCCTCATAATCTCAATCATTAATATCCATGTAAACAATTAATCAACATCAATATCAATCAATAACGTTTCATTCATTCTATATGAAATTTGAAGTTTTACATGAATCTTAATAATAAAATATCAAATCTTTGTACCAAAGAAAATGGCTAGTCCCTATTACATCTTTTTTGTCATTACTAGTAAAAGTATCTATCTGTTGCCCTTAGTGGATAGGTTTTTTTTCGATCTATTGGCTCTTTCCATGATTTCTTAAAGTGATCAAAAATCATATGGCGAAAGCATTTGTCTAATCTCATGCCTCAATCCATGCTGAAAAGTTATAATCTCTTCTAACCAACTAAGCGTGAGCTCCACGTGTTGTTCTTCCTTGTTTGAATCATCAATCCAACCACTCTTGTTTCTAGGATTTTGTTGGTTTTATCTTTGATTAAAATCTAGGTTATCACAGTAACCCAACTGAAATTCCTTCTTATCATGATTGTTGTTATTGTTGTTCCCACTTCGTTGTGATTCTATCTACACAATCAAGGTATTAACAACGTTAAAACGTGTATATCAGTGTGTTATCATGACTCCAGATGCATATCTCTAGTTCTTGTTTGTTTAGTGAGCTATTGGTTTATACTTCTAAGTCCATAGCAAGGTTTTCCTAAAACCTTTGATGTTTTCTAGGTACATGATTTGGGCTCAGTATTAAAATTTTCATAATATACATATTTTAAAATTCAAATAAACATAACATGCAAGCAAAACAATCACGCATGTATTCATACAATGTGACACAAGCATAGAAAAACTTCTGAGCTTCCATATATGCATTCGAGTTCAAATATCTTATACCACCCTTGCCTGACGACATAGACTTCCACTTAGAAATCTCCCCACACCCATACAATTTCGCAAATGTCTCGATGACTAAGGTCTCCTAAGTCCCACTATGCTTAACTGTCCCATACCAGCTAAGCATAGGAAAACAAGCTTTTCCAAAGTCATCAACCATTCGCCAAACATGGTCTGTCAATCTCTGAGTCGAGGATTCCTACATATCTTCAAATTTTTACATGTCCCATGCCACGTAGAAACCAAAGATACAATATCTTCCTGATCTCGTGCCCTGACCAAACAAGTGTTTCATTTCACACATTTTCAGTCTCTAACCTAAGCCCTAAAGCGTTTATTCATGATCCACTATAACTCATTGGCAACATCGAAGTCTCTAACTGTAGTCTATTTTCCTAGACCTATAGACTCAACATTGTTGCTGCATAGTTCCTTCATTGAACTGGCAACCCATGGTCTATACCTTAGATAATTGCCTAGTACTCTACTGCCTAGCCTCTGATACCACCTTTATAACACCCGTTCTCGAAATATTCACAATTTTTACATTGATCTCATACTTGGAGTTGTATACACATACATATTCATTTTTATCACATGACATTGTCAAGAACCGAGATATCACTTGTTTCACACATCAATAATAATTTTCCTGGTCCCATCTGGTCACATCCCACAAAATCATATGAGTAAATAAATGAATCACAAATAGATTTATAACTAAAAATATGGACGACATACTTGTTCGATTTAGCCCAATAATAATCAAACTAACATCTGGCCCCATGGCTGAGCTTCAAATAATAATTCAACGAATAAAACAATCAACGATGATCTAGACCCATGTCCTACTAAAATAGGAAACAACTCTTAATTTAGAAATAAACTCGTCAGTGAGGTCTACTACTATTAAACTACTCTGTGGTGTCTCATCGACGCAAGCTTTCTTTTACTAGTTACCTAAAAACTAAGAAGTGGGATGAGCTTAAAGAGGCCAGTGGATCATACACAATACATCTCAAGTATTATTAAAGTCAAAATACAAAATTTGTAAACATTAGGTGTTTCAAGCAATTCAATTGTTTTTCAGTTGACATTCAGACCGAAAAGACCATCCTCGGTGTTCTCATCAAAATAATGAGCTCCCAACGCTAATGACAATGAGAGGTCATGCCTATCATCCAATGTTCAAGAACTAGGGTCCAACCCAGTGTTCCATTCAAACTATAGTGTCAGCTTCATAATTTGATAACACCTTCAGTGATCAATTGTGACTCCCTGCGTTAGTACGTGGTTTACTTCTTGATTACAATGATTTTAAAGTGTTTAAAAAGATTAAGTGTTTAGTATGCTCAACATCTCATATTTTCCACATATAACTTAAAACTATTGTGAAGACATGAATTCAGTATGCACATAATTATAACACATGTTATCCAATACATTAGGTATATCACTCATCATATCATACATGCATGAAATCATTCAATCACAATTATGACATAATAATACCCTAACATGCTCTTAGGTATTCAATCAAATAAGCATACAATTATATTCTATATTTAAAACTAAAAATAATTTGAAAGAGCTAGGTAATCATTTCCACCTTATTAGTGTAAATCTTCAAATCCTTTTCTTCGTGTACTGTAGTCCCAACGGTCCTGAATTCTTAACCTAAGATATTTTTAAAATTATCATCTTCACTCATAATTTCAATATACCCCAAATTTGTATAACTAATTTATCTAATTTATATACATATACGTTCATAACTAATGTTATTTTAGATAACTATATTTTTTATATTGTGTATGAAGTTGTAATTATTATTTATTATTTAATATAAATAATATACATGTATTATCTATATAATATTTTATCATGTTATATTATATTATATATAATTATAATTCTAATGGTGTATATATATAATGATTATCTGTGATGAGCCATATTTTTGACATCGGATCAACAAATTCGACATTCATGTACTCCATGTATTTTCTAAAATTTTAATGAGAAAATACAAAATTTTCTCCAATTTTTTTCCAATATTGGATTAATTATTAAAGAAAATGGAAATAATCCAAGAAAATGCAATTTTAAGGAGAAAACACACAGAAATACTAGGAAAATGTGTTTTCTTGAGGAAAAAATTTATAGGATTAATTTATGAATTTTTGGAGATATTATCGGATTTTTAGAATGATAAATGTAATTTTTGGGGGGAAAATGTGATTTTTGGGAAAATTATACAATTTTTGTAGAAAATAATTAAATTAATGATGAAATGGTGTATAATGTTGGTATTTTGATGAAAAATGATGAATTAGACAATTTATGATTTTAGAGGAAGAAAAATGCAAAATTTCGTTATAAAATACATGTATATGTATGTATAAAGAAAGAAAACAAAACAAAAAAAAAGAATAATAAAAACAAAAAAAAAAAAATCGGGTCGGGCCGGCGCACGGGCCGAACACGGTCGGACCCTAGGCCTGACCCGAGCGCGCGGGCCAAAGGCCCAACATGGGCCGGCCCATGCCTGGCCGGCCCATGCGCCCGGTTTACCAAACCAGCCCCCTTGGTTTTTTTGTCCTCTTGTGCAATTTTTTCCGAATTTTTGTCGAATTTCCAGCATTTTGGGGCATTTTTCTAGCACAAAAACCATGGGAACACATGGTTTATGATCCATGGTTTTGGCCATCACTTCATGGCCTCCCTTGTGGCCAATCTAGGCTGCCAACTGGGCATCTAGTATGTGATGTTAAGTGCCACCTGGAAGCCATATGTCATCCACACCTTTGCTAAGCAAGCATCCCCATGCAACAAAAAGACATTCTTGAGCTCAAACTCCAGAATTTCCAAATTCAATAGAAAACTTTCCAAGCTCAGAACTTCTTCAATTCTCCACCAAATCTTGTAAACTATAGCTTGATTTGAAGCTTGTACCACCACCTACAAGGTCCTACAAGTAGTTTGCCCAATCTTTGAGCTGTCTGAAGTAGAAATCATCAAAAAGAGGGCTATCCACACTGTTTAAACCTAGAAAAACCAGGAAGTATGTGCTGGAACCACTTTTAAAGCCTTGGACCTTGGCCATTTCCAGTTCCTTTTTGAAGGTAAAATGGTTTATTCCCCTCATTTTCGTATGTACTTTGATCTTCAAGAGTTAGAGAGTGAAAATTAGGGCCTTATGCATGATTTTAGAACCCTTGAAGTTGATTACTTACTCACTGTTACAACTGTGTAACAGAGACAGTTGGAGCATCCTTGGGAAAGTTCACTCTTGAACCACTCTAGGCACGTTCCTAAGGTAAAAATCCATCAGTCTACTCCTTATAATAAGTATTCAAGTGTCAAAGGGGTAGAAACCAGAAATTGGAACGTTCAATGTGCTTTATATGTCACTGTCGCTAACTATTAGACATATTGTTGCAACAGTGCCAACAGGAAGAGTTTGAGACCGGAGGAAGAACTATATTCGGGATACCTAAAGGCACCCTTTCAGGCTGGAACCAGAGGCATTGTAGACCCCATAATAGAGGTTCCAGAAAGGTATAAAGACATGAGCTTGAACTCTTGTGGATGTGTCTTGTTAATACATGCAAATATGCTATGATTGTAGGGTGCTAGAGCAAATTCCTTGTGTTCTTTAGAATATAGCAGAATATTGATAGAATGATAGACATGTTTTTGATGTTGCATGCTACTGATTCGAAGTGGTTGTGATTAGTGGATGTGTTATGACTTGTAAACTGTAAGTGGACACAAGAAACAACTCATAGAATGGTGATTGAATGGGGGAAAGGAACACTAAAAGATAGTGGAATCTGTGAACCCAGAAATTCCCTACAATCTGGCCGAAATTTCTGAGATAAAATTGACTGACCAAACCATGATAGATTGAGCTGAAACTTGGTGGAGAGACCCTTAGATATGTCTAAAAGTTGCCTAAAAAATTTCAGGACATTTTGATGTGTAGAGCTAGGTCAACTAAGGCAAACAGTCACTGCCTATCACAGGGGATATGGGATCTGTGCAGTTTCTGTTATCATGCTTAGAAACCTTAGTAAACGAGGTCCGAAAATTGTAATTTAAAATTCTGGTGAAACTTTAGGAAGTTTAGAACAGTTCTGCAAAGTTTGGTGCAAATCTGACGAACTGATTTCCCGCATAAAAATTGGAAAAAACAGTTGCACAGATAGGGTCATAGGCTAAGGTTTGTGCCTAAGTAATGGAAATTGGGAATATTGACCCTTTTTGGCCCAATTGACCCCATAAAGACCAGAATTGACCCTCTGTCACTCTGTTGATCAGCTAAGTCAGCAAATGATAAGTTGACTAGGGTTAACCAAGATTGACCGAGGTCAATCAAACGAACTTAGTAACTAAGGCAAGGGAAGCAATGTATGTGAACTATTCTCGACTAGGTCAAGTAATTGGTTAACCAATGATATAGAATTAGAGTGAGCCAAGTCCCATATTAATGACAAGAGGTTGCGTCGATTTCGTAGGACCCAGTGCTAGTGGGACGCAACCGGTCACGAGAGGAGCGCTGGTAGTGGAGCATCCATGTGAGTAGTGTTTCTAACTCATTTCTTAGAGCTTGTTATTCTGTGCATTATGAAAATGGATTACATATTGTGATGAATCTACATTCTTTTAAATGGGTTTTAAATGAAAAGTGCACCAAGACTCGAGGTCCAAGAGTACAGGGTTAGCGTGAGTTGTGTCGGTCTCTCATACGACCCCGAGAGGTGACCACCTAGCACAGAATGCCCTCCAGGGGGTTCTGTGGGCCTACGATGATGGCAACGGTAATAAGACCTAATCGAGCTGTCACTATAAGGCAACGACAATAAGTCCTGGTTGGTCGTTACGATGATGGCAATGGCAATAAGACCTAATCAAAGTCGACATGATGCACCTAACTGTCTGCAACCCGCTCGAATGATTTTTAGTCACCTCGAAGAACTTGCGAGCCTCGGCAAATGTTTTCGTTATTTAACTATTTTTAAATGAAGGTGCACGACTGCATTATGAATTTGAATTGTGTTTACTGTTGCATTCACTTGCATATGCTATTGCTCATGCATTCATGGAAAATGTTTTAATTGTGAAATACTTGTTCTAAGTTTGAATTAGACTGCATTACTCACTGAGCCGCCGTGGACAATTAGGCTCACTACTCTAACTTTTCAGGTTTTTCAGCAGCGGATAAGGGAAAGGGAGTGGTCATCGCATAGAGCTGCGTTCCCTTACTCTTTTGGTAGGACTTCTTTGTATTACCCTTTCTGTTATTGTCTTTTGAGGGTTAGGACCTATGTATAGGGGTGAGGAGAGCTTGTATATAAGGGATAGTTATTCCTGTTGCTACACATATTGTAATGACCCATTTTGGACATATGAAGTTCTTATTGGTGTTCGTGTATTAAATTTCAGCTGCATTCCTTATGATTACTCTCAAAGTGTGTGAAGTGGTGTTGTATGTTGAGGTTTAACAGTGTCTTGGCAAGCTCGGCTTGCGGGCGGGTTTGTTGGGACACTGTGCCGGTCGATTCGTCCTTCATCCTAGGGAACGGGTCCCGACATTATCGGTTAATATACAATCAATTCATATTCTATTTGGTTAATTTACAATCAATTTATATTCTTTCGATTAATTTACAATATATATATATATATATATATATATATATATATATGTAATGATGACTCCTTGATAATAACAATCAGATATAGGTTCACCAATTTCTATATATCTAACTTATATATTTCTTATGTATTTAATCCAATATATATGTTATGTAATATATACTACGTTATATGTTAATTGATTTTTTTTGTTACTTATATATTGCTTATATATGTATATATATGTATATTATCAATATTTATAAATCAAATTTCTCATATTACAACTGAATTAACTATATATACATATTTTTGACCCATAATTTCAATATATATATATATATATATATATATATATATATATATTACTTTTAATTATGTATTTCTCCCCGACCCATTCCTAAAGAATATAAAGAAAAAAATAATAGATTATACCTTTGATTGTCGATCCACTCTTCGAATGTGTTTCTAGAACTCCATTAATGACTTCTAAATGCTCCTTATTCTTCTTTGGTGGCTCTAGGGTTGTTAAAAAGTTTAGAATGCTTTAAAATAAAAAGAACTAGGGTTTATATAGAGAATTTTATATACTCTCCCACTTGTATTAGAACACTTAGTTCCCAGTTGTATTAGAATACGTATAACATAATCTCCAAGTTGTATTAAAATACATAATTTTATAATATTCATCAATTTATTTATTTATTTTTCATATTATTACAACTCAAGAAGTCCCAAGAGAAGAGTGGAGAGGGTTTTCTCTTAGCCTCTAACAAAAGACTTAACCTTTCATAATTTGAAAGCTAAAGAAAAACAAAAATAAAAAGAATTGAAGAGTAAAAGAAAAAAAATAAGAGGTAGGGAAAGCTCCAATGTGATTAAGAGAAAAATAAAAAATAAAAATTGGATGTCTCTCAAGTGTGAAATTGAGGGGTTTAAATTGATGTTTAAAGGAAATGATGGACCAACAAGAGATGATCGAAGAGTGATGTAAATGAATGGTACAAGTGGTCTGTAATACCCCAAAATTTTGTCAAATAATTAAAGATAAATAAGTTTGAGAGAAATAAATAAAATAAGTTGAATAAATTAATTTCAAAGATTTTAAGAAATTTTGGGTGCAAATGGTGGGTCGGCACATGAGAAATAAAATAAATTAGAGTTATAGTGAAAAT
>JAJIYU010010086.1:0-16399 GCA_030144865.1 Tinospora cordifolia | reverse complement strand
CGAAGTTCAATTTGTAGCTCTTTGGGAATAGATTTTTCACTAGAATGAAATAGGAATTGCTAAGTACAGAGACCATAGGTCTGGGTAAAGACTGGATGTTGTCTCAGGATTACAGTGGATCATTAATTAAAAACTTTTAGGACATAAGTTAGAAACTTATAATGTGAAAATGTAAACCTGTTTTGCTTAGGACTCAATTTAGGAGGATCGTGTATTTCTGATTTCTATGTAGTATGAGATGCATAGAGATTTAGAGGTATGGGGGAATCCTAAATTCGAAGAATAACAGACCATGTATGATGAGTGATCAATTCTTGGGCAGAACTTGTACGTATTATATTCTACTGGTATGGATGGTTGTGTATAATGGGTCTTGCGTTAGCCTTAGGGAACGAGACACTTGTGAAATTGTAATGGGCAATGAACAGACTTTTTGAAAGAACTTGCATGCATTGTATTCTATTGGTATGGGACGATCACGTACGGTGGGTCTTGCATCATCCTTAGAGACTAGGATTTGGCATAAATATACTAGCCGTAATGGAACATGGATTCCATTATGCCAGCATGCATTGTTTGATTGTTTGTTTGGTGTTTGTGTGTGATATATATAGCATATTATTTTGAGTATTGTTACTTGAATTCCTATATCCAGAAACAAATAAAATGTTGTCAACTTAGAAGCATAAACCCAAGGCCACAAAGATAACTTGAAAACCTAGATACATGAACTTAGAGTCATAGTAGTATGATAAACGCGAAGGGTATAGGTGGGTTTGAAATGAATTGTTATTATCACAATTCAAGGTATCTAGGTTGAAGTAGAAATGCAGTATATCATTTTCAAATTATTAAAATTTTTGCTTCAATATGAATATATTGTTGGATACTGAAAGTGAAATTTTGAATTGTAGATAATGCCAAGAGGAAGAGGACGAGGTAGACCTCATCGAGGCGTGATCAGGGAGGCAGCCAGTGATGAGCCAGCTCAAAGAGATGAGGGTGTTATGGGGACAGCAGTGAATCGAGCCATGATGAGTCGATATCCGACAGAATCCTCACAGCCTCCAGTCTAGCCTCTAGTACCCGTACAACTATCGACACCATCGCTAGTATTGTCTGAGCCAATGATACTAGCATCGATATCATTAGAGCACCTGGTACAAACTTTGAGCAGATCTGCTAGCTATGACAGGAAGCAGAAAGACCTAGTGATAGAGTTTCAAAAGCTGTGTCCTAGTTCTTTTGAGGGCTTAGCAAATCATTTGGCAGCAGATAAGTGGTTCATTGAGATGGACAAACGCTTGACAGTGATGGGGGTGACAGGACCCAGGAGAGTTGCATTGACATTGCATCAGACGGTAGGGCCAGCCTACCACTGGTGGCAAATGACCATGAGTGATCCTACTATCGATGAGTCAGTGATGTCTTAGGATGAGTTCAAGACATTGTTCTATAAGACATTTTTTTCATCTGCACGAAGGACTCAACTGTGGTCAAAGTTTGTTCGAATGATGTAGAGGACCATGACAGTATCGAAGTATAAGCATAAATTTACCAAGATGTCTAGGTTTTTCCTTGAGATGGTTATAGACAAGCAATCCAGAATAGACAGATTTAATGAGGGCCTGAGACTTGATATTAGGAAGTTGATCACACCGTTGAGATAGGCTACCTTCAGAGAGGCAGTTGTGAGGGCACAGTTTGTAGAGAGAAATCTAGAGTTTGAGCAATCTCTGAGGAGTAGGCAGAAGAGACCACATCCATATCAGACTTTGGGAGCCCCACAACAGAGATGAGGTAAACAGCAGCCATCTAGAGCACCTACTATTCAGAGTCAAACTTAGGCTACCAAACAATAGCAGGAGACCGCACCTGATCAAATGAGCACTAAGTAGAGAGAGTAGACTAGGAGGCTAGGACTTTGTTTCATATGTAATCAGCCAGGACATGTAGACAGGAGTTGTCCTATTAGGGCACCAGCCTCAACTCAACAGCAATCAGTGTGGGATGGAGTAGTCACCCATAGCAGAGGCAGCAAACACGTTCCAAGACATGGCAAAAAGACCAGGTCAGACTGTATGCAGTAGACACACAGACGGCTCCCACTCTTGTAGTGGAAGATCCATTTTTGTTTGGTATTATTGTACATGTGTTGTTTGATTCTAGTGCCACAAGATCTTTTATTCATGAGGATTTAGTAAACAGATTAAGATTGGTTACAAGCCCATTGGCTATACCATTGGATGTGATCACGCCTATAGGCGAGACAGTGAGTTCAGGGAAGTATTGTGGAATTGATCTCAGATTCAGAGACTAGCTGATTATAGCTAATCTCTGCTTACTCCATTTTGGTGGCTATGATGTGATATTGTGAATGGATTGGTTGAACCAAGATCAAGCACAGATACATTGCCAAAAGAGGAGAGTCACCATACGGCTGCCATCTGGGGAGATATTGAGGATAGATGGGGATATGCAAAGGTTGTCTAGGAGTCCGATGCTAGCACTATTGTATTTTATCAGGCAAAAGGAGGACTTTAGGTAGTTGCTAGATGAGGATGTAGAAGGAACCATAGATATTTAGAGGATTCTTGTGGTACAGGAATACACAAATGTATCAGTTGATTAGCAGTTATGATCTAGGTGTAGTTGTTGATGAGAGACATGCATATTTGTATGCAGTGACTTGCTAGCCTGATATCTTACGCCAAATCAAAGATGAACAAAAAACTGATGAGTGGATTACAGAGTTGATTGAGGGTGTTAGACAGGGCAAGCATACAGACTTCAGGCTTGATTTAGAAGGTGCACTCAGATTGGGGAACAGAATCTGTGTGCCAAGTTCTGGACAGACAAAGGGAACCATACTGGATGAAGCACAGCAAACAAAGTATACTATGCATGCAGGTGGCGACAAAATGTATCAGAATCTGAAGATGACTTTCTGGTGGCAAGGGATAAAGAGAGACATAGCTAGTATGTCTCTCGGTGTCTGACTTGTCAACAAGCAAAAGGCCCAGCATAGGAAACCGTCAGAAATATTATAGCCACTTCCGATTCCAAAATGGAAGTGGGATAATATTGCTATGGATTTTGTTAGCGGCCTGTTGAGAAGTCAAAAGGGGGAAGATACCGTTTAGGTCATAGTAGATCGACTGACTAGGGTAGCACACTTTCTACCTATTCGATCTACTAACACAGTGGATAGGCTGGGTGATCTTTATGTTAGAGAGATTGGGCGGCGTCATGGTGTCCCCAAGATGATGGTGTCAAACAAAGATTCCAGATTTACATCTTAATTCTGGTAGAGCTTACAGAAGGAGTTGGGGAGTAGACTCACCATGAGCACAACCTTTCATCCGCAAATAGATGAGCAGTCAAAGAAGGTCATACATATACTAGAGGATATGCTGAGAGCATATGCCATGGATTTCAAAGGTAATTGGAGCAAGCATCTACATCTATCTAAGTTTTCCTATAATAACAACTATCAGGCAAGCATTAAGATGGCTCCATATGAGGCGTTCTATGTCAAACCCTATAAATCACCATCTTATTGGGCAAATTTTGAGGACCAGGTACTCACTTGACCCGAGTTGATTGATGAAATGAATCGACAGGTTAAGTAGATCCAGAAGAGGCTAGCCACAACACAGAGCAAACAGAAGAGCTATGCTGACAGGAGGAGGAAACCCCTAGAGTTCTAGCTAGGTGATCAAGTATTCTTAAGAGTCAGTCCACAGAAAGGGATCCGACTGTTTGGAGTGAAGGGGAAGCTAACACGCGGTACATCAGTCTGTTTGAGATTATTAGACGAGCTGGTGAATGCGCTTATGATTTGGATTTTCTGAATAGATTGTCCTCAATACATAATGTATTCCATGAATCGATGCTCCAGAAGTACGAGCCAGACCTTTCTCATGTTATGCAGTGGGAGTATGTAGTACTTTGGGACGATGCCACTTGCGAGAAGCCAACCATTAGAATTCTTGATCGTAAGGTGCAGAGTCTCATGACCAAGGACATACCCCTGGTCAAGGTCCTGTGGAGGCATCATAACTTGGAGGAGGCGACCTGGGAGTTAGAGAGCGGGATGCAGAGGAAGTACCCAAATCTCTTCACTAGGACCAACTGATTGGGCACATTATACAGGTACTTTCTATTTAAATTTCGAGGACAAAATTTATTTTAAGGAGGGTAAATTGTAATAACTGTGAGTTTAAAAGTGTGCATGTCAAAAAAGAAAAAATAATAATAATAATGACTATAAATGTATCAATCAAGAAATAAAATAAAGATTTTATTATATATGTGTGTGTATATAATCTAAAAAAAGAAAATTAAAAATAACCCTAAATGTTTCAACATGTGTACATTGAAAATAAATTTTTAAAAATACTAAATAAATAAAAAATGTCTAAAAACAAGATTTAAATGTTTATTAGAATATTTATTAAAGAAATAAAATAAATCACATCGATTTAAGTTAGGAAAAAATTGAAAAACAAAAAGGTCATATTAGAGGGCTTTTTGAACTAATCTTGGAAAAAAACGAGAATTGGGGCAAAAAAAAATTAAAAACAATAAAAAAATAAAAATCTGTGAATAGTAGCATGGGATGAAAAGTACCCACAACACTATTCATGCGATTTAGAATCGCAAAAAGGGGATCACAGATCACTTTTGGGCATTCGATTTTAGGCATATGAGATCTGATTTTTGCCCAGAGACAGTCAAAATGATCCAGATTAGATTTAGAGCAATTTTAAGCATCTAAAGTAAGATTCTGAAGCATTAAACTTGTTCAAATCAATTCCCATATACTAACAACATCAAAATCGTAGAATTGACCATGCAATTGGGCGATTTGGGGGTTTTGGCATGCCAAACGAGTCGAAGTGAGGTGAGCTTAGATCTTGCTTCTAAACTTTTGAATTAAAGCTTCTAAACTAAATTCAGAAGGTTTTGACTGTTTATTTGCAGTTTTTTACGAATCTAACAAAATTTAATCGGATCTAGGTGATTTAGAGGCAAAATCCTTTGGACAAGAATAAAACTCGATCCGCTCAAAATTTGAGGTAACAGTCAAAATTAAAGCTGTTCCATTCTAAATTTTAAAGAAAATGAATATATTTTTGTATGCTAATGTGGTAAAATAGGAAATCCAAATATTTGGCACCCTTATATAAGGAAATTGATATGGATGAGCTAGAATGGAGATGAATTGTGATTTTTGATCGTAGCTTGGGGGTTTAGTGATTCGAAGAATTGAATCTATGAAAGTTGATTTAAGATTGATGAATAGTGAGTGTCGAGGAGCAGCACATCTCTATTGAGTGGCACAAGAGTCATCCGACATATGCAGGTGGACGAGACTTCCTTGCTCACTAGTATTATATAGTCTTTGTATATGAAATATGATGTCTGGTTAGATTTTTGTACTTAGTATCATGTTAGGAATGTGTGAATTGGTTGGAATGATTGTCATGATATCATAATGACTGGTTACATATTTTCTAGATATAGAATATCTTAATGATTATTGATTGTAATGCATGATTCAAATTGTCTAAGTTAGATCTCTGAACTAGTATGATGTTATGTGTATAGTTTGAAAACCTTTTTTTGTAAAAGTAAAGAACATTAATGGCTTATTAAGAACTCTACATACCGGGGGAATGGGCGATCGGCTAGTGCATCACTTAGATCATTATCAGGGTGTAGCCAGGGCGTCATCGTGGGTGTCCCCAAACTGGGCCAAACTGTGAGTGGTTGTGTGATCCTCTAATTTGGAAGACCATATTAGTTTCCACATGATTTCTATATCTTCATGGATCATGGTTACATAGGTAGATTTCTATTTGATAAAGATGTCGCGCCTAGTTGCATCCAAGACCACAAATGGGATACCAAGGGTAGTGCACTCTTTCAGTTAATTCCTAATAGTATTTAGATGGAGCGCAAAAATAACCAATCAAGTAATTGAAACACCCCTAATGTTATGAAATCGTGTGCATGTTTTGTATGTTGGTTTGTATAATGCTAGTGATGTGTAGGAGAGATCTACTAGGCTTTCGAGCTCAGCCCATTATTATTTTTCAGGTACTCAAGGGGCACGACACTCAGTGAGGTGATTCTGATCTGACCAGAGATCGGAGGTTGTCTTGAGAGAGTGGTTTTTACTATTTTTAATTTTAGTCTTGTGTATATTTGAACTCGGAAATGTAGCCCATTTGTTTTTATTGTAACACTGTTGGAACTTGGCCTTTAGGCCTAATATTTGTTTATATGTCTATGTGAGACCATGGAACAATGTTTTTCATGTATCCATCAAGTGAATGTTTCAAAATTCTTTTGAATTATAGCATTTACATTCTATGTATGTTTCCGCTGACGTTTTGAATTGTTGCACATGTTTATGAAAATTTTTGATGATATGATTTTGAAATGATGTTTGATCCAATGGAATGTAAAAGTATTTTCTATTGCTCAGGGCAAGTTGAATTCGAAATTCAATCAAGTGTTTAAGTTTGAATTACTTGTTTTTTTTTTCTCGTGTAAAGAGATTAATTTGAAAATGAAAGAATTCACACAACCCAGCACTTCAACAAACACATGCGCCGACTTGTGATGCCACATGATACTCGACCATAGAGCTACAAAAGGTCCAGCGTGGGGGCCGAGGTGTGACACCTTTTCCACTAAGATTTTGGGGGGTAGAAATAGATGTCATTCAAAAAATTTTAACCTATTACCCAGACCATGTCTTAAAACTACTAGAAGACCAGTATAATTGACTTTATGCTATTAGGAATATAACATATAGTGTGAGAATGATTTGTGAATCTTAGGTTAGGGATTCCAAACCATTAAGGCAAAAGTAAGAAGAAGCGGAGCCAAGTAACAAGTGGAAGTGATTACCTTGCTCTTTAGTATTATTTGAATTTTTATGTTGAACATGTTGTGCATTTACATTGCTTTGAATGCCTAAAAGCATGCTAGGGTGTGTTCAAATGGTGATTGGATGTTGTGATTGCGTATGTTTACATGAATTCTGAATATTATGATCGATTTATCCATGCTTAATGATTATATGTTTTTATAACATGATATACACATGACTTTATCCCATACATCATGAGATAGTTAACATATCTAATTTACATGTATATGTGGTGTATGTTCTATGTTAGAATGATATGCATGCATGATATAATGAAACGTGTGCTTGTGTAATTTCAAAAATATTAAACTAAGATTTGAACTACGTACCGTCGTTGTGATCTAGGGGGGATCACTGTGGGTGTCCTCGCGATTGAAAAACTTGGTTTATCCCCTGTTCTCGATGATAAAACTATGGGTATGTCCCTAAAGTCCATTGGATTTTGGCAAATATTACACTTTCTCTCTCTCCTTTTTACTTGATGATGATGATGATAAGAGAAAACCAAGGTTAAGCCCTTCAATATGACTAACAACTGCTAAACAAATCAATACTTGAAAAACCTAATGTTTGAGAAGTGATTGCATGTTCTGTATTTGATTTAAATAATGCTATGGATGTATTGTGCATGATCTATTAGGCTCACAAGCTCACCCACCTTTCCATTTCAGGTGACATTTGAAGTGGTGCTTGCTGACCAACATCCTAGGATATTTTCTAGCTAGTCTGCAAACCTCACTGTAGAGGTTGTTTTATGACATTTTCTTTTGATTAGTTATTACAGACTGGGCATATGGCTCGTTAGATTGATTTAGATGTAGAAATTTTACTTGTAAGTTAGTTTTCGGCTACATAAGCCATGTTTTAGAAACTTCTATTTGAGAATTTTTTAGACATTGTTAAATTAAAGTTTGAGTTAGATGATTAAATTTTTTTTAGTTATCTCTTTACTTTTACATGAGATATTTTTGGTATGTCCAAGAAACTGACAAATGTTTCATATGAATTTTGGTGTGTCCAGAATATGTTTAAAATGAATTAAAAGTGAGAAAAGTAACATCCCATGTAACACCTCAGTTCTCGGTCCTTCGTTTCTGTCACGTTTGTCACACATGAGAGACACGTCATTAAATGTTAGCACATATATCATCTACTGAGAACTGAGACATTACTTTCTCACATTTAATTCTCATTAAATAACAACTAGACATACCAGAACTCAAATACATAAATAATCAAACTCTTGGACTTACTAAGGAGTAACACCTGGAAAGCATGAAGCGATCATCAATAGTTAAATCATTACTTCAGAGATTTCAATTTAAATAAATGTGGACAAGTTTCCAACTGAAATATCCAATCATGGCCTTAAGGTCGAAGTCTAAACCATAAAGATAATTAATAATTTAAAAACTAGTATGAAGGGTCATACACCTAGACTAAACTAATTACCTAACAAAAGAACTCTAATAACAACCTCGATAGCGAGGGTTGCAACTCCTGTAATACTCTATTGTACTATCAATACGAACCGCCTCAAGGAAGGGTCACCTGAAATGAAGATGTGGGGTGAGCTTAAGAGCCCAATGGATCATACACAGTACATTAATTGCATTATTTAAATCAAACACAGAACATGCAACCACTTATCAAATGTTAAGCATTTCGACCATTCAATTGTTCATCACTTATTAGTTAGACCAAAGGGTTTGGCTCTGGTGTTCTTTCATCGTTATCATGTAGGAGAAGATGAGGAAAAAAACATTATATGTCAGATTCCAATGGGATAGGGGCACACCCATCACCCAACCCGAGAACTAGAGTTACACCCATCACTCCATCACCAAAGACCTAGGGTCACACCCATAGTCCTGTCATCGAGAACTAGGGGCAAATCCATCATTCCTTATCGAGAGAATACCCAGAGTGATCCCCAATGGACCACTGCGACGATACGTGATTCCATTCTTAATTTATCTTTGCATGTGTATCAGCAAAAATTTCATAACAAATGTCATTATTAATTCATCATGTATATCGCATCATTATCCAATAATGCAATCATTCTTTTCATCTCATTAACACATAAATAACACAATAATCATCTCATGTGATAAAGCATTGTAAACACCGAATATGGACATATAACTTATATTATTCTAGCATTTATGCATTCATGTCATTTACAAATCATTTAATAAACATCCTAGCATGCTTCTAGGCATCCAAGAAATGCAAACACACCACATGCTCAATATTAAAATTCAAATAATATTAGGAAGCAAGGTAATCACTTCCACCTTAGTATTTCCTTTCCTTGTACCTTCGATGCTTCCCACACGTGTTTTAGATCTTTAATCTATAAGATTTTAAATACTTAGATAATGTGAGTCTAAAACATTCATAACATGTTCAAAATCATGGATTTATGCCTTTTACCTAGGTATTTCACGGTGCATAAAAAGTTGGAATGAAAAATGAAAGAAAAATGAGGTGCATGTCGGGTTACTACGGTAATGCAAATCGGCTACATGTGTTACTGCGATAACCAGAGGGGATTGTGCGTGCAACGCTTTCATGTGCATTGTCTCGCTCGTGCTTTTCCCGTGTGTTTAATACTCAAATACATGCACATTAAGCTTAAAACACATATCAAACTAAAAGAATTATTTATACCTTATGGATCTTCACATTTCCTCTTTGTTTCTCACTAAAACAAGTTTTTACAACCCTCAAATCACTTAGGCTTCAAAGAAAAACATGTTTACACTTAGAAAAATGATTTGCAATGCTAAGAACTCAGGATTTCAACTGAGTTTCGTGATTTTACTTGAGTACAAGACGTTTGGAACAACACCTTCTCGGATCTTCTTCTTGGTAGAGCTTGCTCCTCACGGATCTAAGCTTACAAACTAGTAGAGAGGGGTTTGAATGAATAGAAATCAATCTAGAATGGTAGGGAAGGGAAGAAAATTTGATTATTGGCGATTAGTATCAATTCTTGGGAGTAGTTGTGTGACTGTAGGATGATAATGACGATTAGGGTTTTTTGGCGCACTATTTATACATATATAATTCATGTATTACCGCGGTAGTAACCAGAACCCTACTTTTCTATGTTTTAGTTGAATTACCGCGATAATCACAAGAATGGCTGCGATAACCAGAATTTTGTGATTTTTTGGGTTTTAGTCACATTACCACGGTAATTCCACGAATTACAGCGGTAACCAATGGATGGTTACCATGGAAATTTCATACTTTGCTCTAGTTTACCGATTCTTTTGTACATTGATTAAACATCTGGTAAAGGTTTTCATGAATTTTTTAGGGTTTATTGTGCTTAAATTATTTTTATTTAATTTTACTTTTATATGTAAAATTTTCAAATTTCTATAATTCGTTCATTAACTTTTGGGGTATTACATCCTGGTTCTCGATGGTCAACACATGTATAATATTTAATATAGAACAGATGTACTTCTCCGCACATGACTCTGATGTGATAGAAATGAAAGGACTGAGAATTGAGGTATTACAAAGTTGGTATTAGTGCTCAGTCAATAGGTTACGAGGCGAGACGAGAGCTTAGACTGTAGTGTATTGGGTTAGATATTACTAGATAAATGTTTACTTGGATGTTTAGTTTATGCAGTTAATAGAACTACTAGGCAAAATGTTCAGTCAAATGCCATAGGTGGTATCAAGAGTTGATGTCAGGTTATTGGTTCAACGAAGGAACCACTCAACCAAGTATTGAGTTGATTTCATTTCATAAACCTTTCTAATTCTCTATTTTACTTTATTAATTATTTTATTTTAATTATTCAAAAAAAATTTGGGGTATTAAAATAAATAAAATCAAATAAATTTTAATGGCTAATGTATTTACACCTTAAAAAATAGATTTTAATGGCTAATGGTCATTTGTAATTTTGATATATGTTTCACATTTATATGGGCCGGTTGGAAAGAAAGTGATCATGATACTCAAATTTTCTTTGATGTTAGATCAGAAGAAGTTTTGTGACTAAAGAAGATCAACCTACAAAAGGGCTTCCTAAACTACTCAACAGAACTAGACTCGCGAACTAAGCTAGCCACTCCTTCTCCTTCCGAAAAAATCTTTCTTTGGAAAGCGAAAATCTTCCTGGAGTCTGAATTGGAGGCTGTGCATAACTCCTGTGTTGCGGCCTCTACCACGGCCACCGCAAAATTTTCTTTGATGTTATTCAAGATATATCATTAAAGTTTCATTTACCTTGTAATGTTGTATGTAATAAATATGTTTAATTTAATTAATTACATTAATTTAATCTCTTGAAACTATCTTTTACTCATGTTACAAATGAATATCGAACATAATTGGGTTCGAGGGGTGGGGTGGTGTTGCTCCCCCTGAGGTCCCATGCTTACAGGCCCTAACCAGCTAATTAAAAAAGCTCCTTACTCTAAACTTCGAACAAAAATCGTCCTCATGATTAACCTTTAGCCAACTCTATGACTTCTATTCCCTGTATGGAGCCACTATCACAATCTTCTTGAATTCCCAAGGCTCGTCGTGTCCTTTCGACAGCTACAAGACTTTGGGAGTCATTAACCCAAAGGGTGAAGACAGCCATCCTAGTTACTACTCTTAATGGTTGTCGTCCTGTAGTGAGAGAGGTTTAAACTAATTGCATAACCACTCACTTTCATTTGACCTATTATTTAGAATATGCATTCTTATAATATCAAACATCAAGTTTAAATTATAAGCACCTTAATAGCTATTCATAATTTTATTCAAAAGGAGCCTATAGGTATGGAAATTTACTCTTATGACATTTATCTTGATAACATACTTCATAAGGACATTAAAATAGGAAATATTGATCAACATGATCTAAGACAAATCAATGGTGATGATAATATAAAGAGAATTTAAGATAGAATTTGTCATGATATATAATATAACATTAGATAATTAAATTTATACATTTCTTTTAAAAACGTAACGAGAAAATTTTCTATTTTTTATGTTCATTATGTGAGATTAATTTAAAAAACAATATTTCTATTAAAAATACATTTTATTAAATTAAAATAAAATTTTTCTTTATCAATTTAGATGTTTTTTCTAAATTTGTTTGATTTTTACTTGTTACGACCAATTCTAAATTAAAGTTTAAGTTATAGCAAACAATACATAATTGTCAAAATAAATGTTATAAACTATAAACATAGTTACACTTACTTATTTAAAAATTATTTTTTTTATAATCAGTTTTATACAATAATTTGAACAAAACACTCTCCTCTCCCTTCTCCCGATATTGCAACTGTTGTTGTCAACAAACTAAAAAAAAAAAAAAAAAAAAAAAAAAAAGAAATAGATAGATGTGCTGCTATTACGAAGCGGCGCCAGATGTGATGAAATGAAATGGATATCATGTATATACAACAAGCGTAGGGAAATTGACCCACCGGAAGTTGCGACGGTATGGCAAGAGGACCGTTCAGAAGATTGCAGCAGGCTCTCATGCGGCAAAGCAGGTAAAGTGTTTCCATTTCGCACTGAGAATAACAAGACTGAACTCAAGCTTGGCCGCGTGGCCGCGTGGTGAGGCAAAAAGAGTGGTCTTCGTTTAGATATTAGGGTTAAAGGGATCCGGGAAACATGTCATCAAGTCAATCGAAAGCAGTGATGGAAGGGGACTTGCAGGTGGTCGCCGCGGCGGATAGGCCCACAGGCGGTCTGTCGCTGTCGCCAGCGGCGATGGGATCGAGTGCAATTGTAGAGTATAAGAAGGGAGAACCTGCACTTGAAGACGAAGACCTAGAGGTGAAGCTCCGAAGGATCATTGAGAACGTTCCCGTTCGTGTTAGCAACACCTCCGGCAGTTCTGCCGGTTCCGGTTCCGGTGACTTTCATCAGGTTAGCCCCTGCTCAATTGTTGTTTCTCGATTTTGCTTTCATTTTTTTTTTTTTTTTTTAATTTATGTCGTTCTGCTTAGTTTAATTGTTATATTGACGTGTTAATGTTTCTATTATTTTCCTTTATTTTGCCTGTTTGTGTTAGAAAGTCGAGGCTGCCTAAACTTACTGTAGTAACAGTAAAAACCCTATGTCTATGGAAGTAGAAGGGATTGTTGCCTCAAACAAAGAATGCTAATTGAGATCTTTTATACAAATTGTGGAATCTTGCTTTCAAGTAGGTGCTGATTTTTTTGCTGTATATCTTGGATCTTCTTTACTTAATGTCAGAAGACAAAGAAAACAAAAGCTTTACATGATTGTAGACACTTTGACATTCAAGAAAGAATGAACTGTTTATAGTGATCAGGAAAAGAAGAGGAAGGGCACTGTGGATAATTTTGTTGCAAAGTACGAAGCAGGAGTACTCTAGGGCCAATTAGTAGCTTAAAAAATATATATTAGATATTTTGCTTTTGTTGGGAAGAGCTGAAAGAAAGGTTTAGAACGCAATTTGGGAAGTGGGGGCAAATTCAAGTAATACTCTATGAATGATGATCATTCTTTTAAAGTTTATCCAAGGAGGTAAGTATTGTAATTAATGAATATACAGATTTAGAGAGTTGTAAAAATATGAATTTCTGGTCAGTACTTCTAACTTCTAAGTCCATCTGGAGCCTCTTCTTGTTGTTGGTTGAAAGTCTAATAGTAATTTTTAAATAGTTGAGGTACTGTTGGTTTGGAAATGGAGAGATGAGATAATGTTATTTGACAACCTATGCAGCTCATTTTTTCGGATTAGTGAGTTACTAAAGATGTACAATATAAGATCACTATTGACAGATTTGCAACCTTATAATTGACATAAAAAATAAAAAAAATAACAAAAGAAATGCTCAGTCAAGATTGACTACAATTAATAACTCTGCATTGATAAGCAAAGTGATTCATTATTAATGCTGTGCAATTGAAAGTTGAATGACCCAAGATTGTTGAAAAGAAATATGGGAAATTAGCTTATGTTAATTGCAATGAATGCCTACTACAATGTTTTATTTTGGGCGATTATTGTTCAGGTTGAGAGGCTAAATACATTAATCAAAACAAAAGAAGGTCTATTAGGTTATGAGTTTGAAATGATTAGTGATCAAATTTGAGCTTTACATTTCATCCTAGGTGGGAAAAGTTGCCTTTGGTAGCATTCAATTGCAATACTAAGACTCTAGTTTAGTCTCGCCCCCTGAAGGGATAGTGGAGATATTGAGGTCAAAGACCCAAAAAGAAACGAAACCAGATGTTTCTTTTCTCTTATGTTTTCATCCTAACTCGTTGGTATTGTGTAATTCTACTTAAAAGGTTCAATACGTTTTTTGTCCTTATTTGAGAAAAACTAGCAAAGTAAATTCTTAATTTGGTAAATGTTTCTGTTGAATATGTAAACACTTTTCGCATTGATAATATATGTTTTGTTTGATCGATGTCCTACCGTAGAATTGATGATTTCTTGAAATTGTAATTTCAAGGCAACACTAAGTACTTTCTAAAAAAATTTAAATGGTGAATTGAAATAGGTTTTCATAAATGTATTTGGAGGATGGATTGAGGGCTTCTTATACTATGAAATGGGATGTAAATCATTCAAAAATTGTCTTTTCTTCCTTTGTCTCATGTTAAATGTTCAAATACGCAAAGGTGCTAGAAACATGCTCATAGTTGTATGATAGGCTCTGATATCCCTTTTTTTTTTTTTTTTTTTTTTTTTTTGAAGAAAACTGCAATTTAGTTTTGTAACTTATGGACGCCGTTCATTTGGTTAACTACCAACTTTAGTTACTTTATCTTCCAATTGATTTTTAAATTTTTATTAATTTATTCTATATAAAAGAGAAACTAAAGTTTGATGTGTTATATGTGTAACTTATGTATTTGATTAACTATCGACTTGAGTTACTCTAATCTTCCATTTGATTTTTAAAATTTTTTCAATTTATTCTATATAAAAGAGAAACAAAAGTATGATGTTTTATATGTGTAAGGTGAATGAATTTATCCTATAATCAGTAACGTCATGGACCATTGTACCGCCAAGCATACTGCCACCATGCTCCCTCCATGATGCTGGAATGTGATTAGTGAGTGGGAAAACACGTCCCCCTCTTCATTACTTCCCAACTCCCTTAGTGAAGGGTCACAAATGATAAATATATCTAACAGTCTCAAAATCTTGCCTACCTAAATATCACCATTAGGGAGGTAAATACATATTAGAAAAAAATTTCCGTTTGTGATCTATCGCTAGTGTTCCTCTTCCTATTGGAAAGATATTCACCCCTATTGATGTACTTTGACTTCCTGGCTACTCTCATTTTTGTAACTGTGTATCGGGACATGTTGGAACGTGACTCTGACAAAAAGAAGGAATGCTAGATCACATTGCTTTCACACAGTAATAAATCATAAGGACGATGCCAACTATTGATGATGGGGATCTATTCTAATCTTGTTGATATGGCCTAAATACATTTCCTAGGCTTTCGATGTTGGTCTTTATGTGATTTTAGAGAGTGAAGTAGAACTGATTACTTCAATTGTTAGGTAATTCTTTTGGCAATTTGATTTTGATTTCTCTAATGGATTATGTGAAGTAATGTTATTTGGACTCGATATGGCTGTCGAACACAAATTCATACCTTGAAGCTTTGCTCTTGTTTGAGATTTGGGAATACGAGGACTCATCTATTTATAGTTACTTTGTCCTTTTTAATGTTTTTAATTTTGTTCTTTTATTGTCCTTTTTTGTTCTCTCACTTTGTAAATTTTACCTTTAGTTATTATCTTCTTTAAAGTTTTCCCTTCTTTCTATCAAAGAATTTATTTTGTAATATTTTAAAATTTTGTGTTGAACACATATCCCATATCCATGTCCCATCATGAAGTATCAGACACATATCCCATTTATTGTCCTTTTTTGTTCTCTCACTTTGTAAATTTTACCTTTAGTTATTATCTTCTTTAAAGTTTTCCCTTCTTTCTATCAAAGAATTTATTTTGTAATATTTTAAAATTTTGTGTTGGACACATATCCCATATCCATGTCCCATCATGAAGTATCAGACATGTGCACATCAAGTTAAAGTGGAGAGTCCAGGCTTACAAAGATGTGGAGAAATCTGATATACTGATTTTCCTTCCAAAACCATGCGATGGGAGTCTTATAGAGTAAAATGGGATAGGTGAGAACAATACCATTAAAAAACTAAAAAATGCTTGACCTCTTGAGCACTCAGTGATAATAACCTCTATTAAGGGACCTGCTAAATCACTAATTTGATCTGTTCCTTGGCAGACATTTATCCAAAACAGGAAATGAAACTAATAATAGTTGTTTTTTCTTTTTCTTTTTCTTTTTTTTTTTGGCTTTCATTTTTGGTCAACTTGATTACCTAATTGGAGATCGCCTTATCTTATGAAGACTCTTTACTTTATGCAAACGTGTG
>JAJIYU010010085.1:0-16437 GCA_030144865.1 Tinospora cordifolia | reverse complement strand
GCCCAGAATTTCTGGGCGCTGCAGGCTGCAGCCCCTTTTATTAAAAAAAAGAAATTTTTTTAAATAAAAAAAACAGTCACCAAGCGCTCGGTCTTCACCGAGCGCTTGGTGACTGACACTGGCGTCAGACGCCCAACAATGGGCGTCTGACGCCAAGCTGGGACATTGAGCGCCACGTAGGCGCTCAATGTCCCAGCGCTGCGGATGCCATAAGGTCAATCTACTAATTAGTGTACTGTACTATATTCTTCTTAACATGTTTTGTTCCATGAGATTTTTCTTGTAAGGTTTATATATAATACCATAAGAAGATTTGTATTCTTTTTCTTTTTAGATGTTTTCCACTAGGTTTTCTTGAATATGATTTTAGTAAGATAGATTTTTTTTTTTTTTTGTATAATGGTCTTGAACCAAAATATATCATAATATACCAAAAAATATAAATAAAATATACCAAAATATACTAAAATATGCTTCAGAATTCAGTATACATATTATTTTCTATATATTGTATGCATATTAAAAAAATATAAGCAAAATATACCAAAATATATCATAATATACCAAAAAATGTAAACAAAATATACCAAAACATACCAAAATATAAACAAAATATACCAAAATATACAAAAATATACCAAAATATGCTTCAGAATTTAATATACATATTATTCTCTATATATTGTATGCATATTATAAAAAATATAAGCAAAATATACCAAAATATATCATAATATACCAAAATATATTATAATATACCAAAATATATAAACAAAATATACCAAAATACAAAAATATACCAAAATATAAATAAAATATACCAAAATATACAAAAATATACCAAAATATGCTTAAGAATTTAGTACACATATTACTTTTTATATATTGTATGCATATTATAAAAATAGAAACAAAATATACCAAAATATACCAAAATATACCAAAATATATTATAATATACCAAAATATATAAACAAAATATACCAAAATATACCAAAATATAAACAAAATATACCAAAATATACAAAAATATACCAAAATGTGCTTAAGAATTTAGTACACATATTACTTTCTATATATTGTATGCATATTATAAAAAATATAAACAAAATATACCAAAATATACCAAAATATATCAAAATATAAACAAAATATACAAAAATATACAAAAATATATCAAAATATGCTTAAGAATTTAGTACACATATTACTTTCTATATATTGTATGCATATTATAAAAAATATAAACAAAATATACCAAAATATATCATAATATACCAAAAAATATAAACAAAATATACTAAAATATATAAAAAAATATACCAAAATATAAACAAAATATACCAAAATATACAAAAATATACTAAAATATGCTTCAAAATTTAGTATACATATTACTTTCTATATATTATATACATATTATAAAAAATATAAACAAAATATACCAAAATATATCATAATATACCAAAATATATCATCATATACCAAAAAATATAAACAAAATATACCAAAATATAAACAAAATATACCAAAATATACCAAAATATGCTTCAAAATTTAGTATACATATTACTTTCTATATATTATATACATGTTATAAAAAAATATAAACAAAATATACCAAAATAAATCATAATATACCAAAATATATAAACAAAATATACCAAAATATAAACAAAATATACCAAAATATGTTTAAGAATTTAGTACACATATTATTTTCTATATATTGTATGCATATTATAAAAATATATAAACAAAATATACCAAAATATATCATAATATACCAAAATATATCATAATATACCAAAAAATATAAACAAAATATACCAAAATATATCATAATATATCATAATATACCAAAATATATTATTTTTTGGTCAAATAAAAACATATTTCTCCTAATATGTTTCATTAAATGTGAAAGAAAAGCAGTTTTCCTTTTTTGGTTGCTATTTTCTTGTTTGTTTGCTGATTTCATGAGTTTTTTCAATTTAAAAGGATAACACCCCAATTTTTGATATTTTTGTAATTAATTTTTAATTATATGTATAACATTGAAATACATGGTATATTTGTAATATAATTCTAAATCTTGTATAGTTACGTAAAAAGCCTTTTAGTTTATCCTATTTTTAACGTATGATTTTAGTTACCTGGCCCAATATCAGGTGGCCCAAGATACATGGTCTGTAGGCCCATAAACATAAAGAGCCCTGAAATAAAAAAATTGTTGGGCTCAATCGAAAAGGGTAAAGGCACACATTTGTGTAAAAAAGTAGAAATATTTACAAAAATATCATTATTTTTTATTATATAAAAAATGAGAAAATTAATATAAAAAATACTCGAAAACTATTTAAAAGCGAATTTTTTGAAAAACGGAATGAAAAAAATGGCACATATATTGTAGGATTAAAAATAATGGTATACAACGTGTATAACTTCTGTATACACGTTGTATATAGAATGCATATGTTGCAGAATTTCAAAAATATAATATACATCATGTATAACTTCTATATACAAAATGTTATATGTTACAATATCTCACAAACATTGGTATACAATGTGTTTAACTTCGGTATAACGTGTGTATGTAAAATGATATCTGTTAAGAAATGATATGTTGGTATTATTTTTGAATAATATTAGTATAACATGTGTATATAAAAGGATAACAGTGTTTAGAAACTGATTTGTTAGGATAAATATGAGATATAATAGTAGACAAACTCTAAAAGTGATATACAATAATATAAAAATGGGTATATTGTACACAATCTTTTAAAAAATAGTATAACGTTGGTATACAAAAACGTCTAGTATACAAAGACTGAGATCCAAAGACACTTTGGCCAGATATTCTAGGTATAGTGAACCTAAAACGATGTTATAACGATGGTATAACATCGATATATTGGGTTATACACGAATGGTTCTTCACTTTCTTTATTTAGATCTAAAGATGAAACCAGAAGAAGAACACCGCCGCCCCGGCAGCTTCTCCGATATCACCATCGCCAGAGCAACCACCACCGTCGTAACCTAGAAAACATAGGAAATCGACACTGCTACCACTTCATTTCATTTCGATTTGCATCTTTGTTTCTTTCTTCCACTGGCAAATGTTCTTCAGATCTGAAGATAAAACCAAAAGAAGAAGAACACCATCGCCCCCGACAGCTTCTCCGGTATCACCATCGCCAGAGCAACCACCACCGTTGTAACTCCAAAAAAACTAGAAAACATAGAAAATTGACACTGCTGCCACTTCATTTCATTCTGGTTTGCATCTTCGTTTCATTCTTTTAATGGCGAATCTTCTTCAAATCTGAAGATGAAACCAGAAGAAGAAGAACACCACCGCCCCCAGCAGCTTCTCCGGTATCACCACCGCTAGAGCAACCACCATCATCATAACCCAAAAAACCTAGAAAATCAATGCTGCTGCCACTTTGTTTCATTCTGGTTTGCATCTTCGTTTCATTCTTCCGATGGCAAATTGCGATTCGATCTCAACCTAGGTTTTTCTCAGTCGATCTTTAATAGGCGTTTGAAGCTTCTTTCGGGTTGATCTTCTGTTGAGGATTAGGGGTTTGGCTAGTAGTGCAAGATTGATCACCGATTGGTTTGTTGCTGTTGATTCTGGTGCACACTAGGCTCTTGTTATTCTTCTTGTTGTTGGCTCTTTTCTCTAATGGTGGTTCTGATTCCAGTGGAATTAAAGATCAGACATGGTGTCGTTTAAGGTGTTTGAGCTGAATCTGGTGGTTTAAGTGAGTGCAATCTACTTTTTTCACATTTCATCGCAACTCCTCTCCAACGTAGAGGGATCAACCCACAACTAGGTGATCGGAGAAGAAGTTCGAACCAAAGGAATCTCCATTTACTGGAAAATAGTCATAGAAAGATAGAGATTTTGGTTGTTGCTTTCATTGAACTGAATAATGTGGATGATAGGAAGGAAGAACCTGCAAAGACATAGCTTGAATACCCTCTCCACAACTTACCTTTAGAACAAGTGGTTTAAGTGGGTGCAATCTACTTTTTTCTCATTCATTACGAGTAATGAAGGAAAAACCGTGGACTTTTGAAAGAAATTGTTTCTATTTTCTAAGAATATTTATTATTTTTTCTTGGATCTGTTTTTTTCGACAGAATGGAATGGTGATTCTTGCTTTTGGTTGATTAGATCTGTGTGCTTCATGGACCTTTCATAATGATTTTGTGATTGTTATAATCAAAATAGAGAGAAATGACGGTTAGAAGGTTTTTCTGATGTTTCTTTCTTCCGGTGAAGAGGAACGAAGAAGAACAATATTATATATATTCCAGTATTTTTGATAATAATTAATAATATACGACATTGTCATAATTAGCTAAAAAATGTTCAAATAATTATGTTATTACGTTAATTATTCTGACATTTTTTGTAATTTCATCAAAGAAAAACTATACGAATACACTTAAAGTAGTGCTTAATAAATATAAAAATAATATTAATATTCCTAATTAGAAGGATTTTGGTTGATTCGGGTTTTTTTTGTTAAGATTATTTTAACAAATCTTTAAGATTAGACCATTTTAATTAAATTTAATTATTTAATTAATTTTTTTTGGCTTGAATTAATTTAAATAGGTTGTACATCAAAGCAAAACTACCTTGACAAAATGAAATGTAAATACAACCGTTGGATTTTCTTAGAGGAAGCAAACGTCATCCTAAACTCGCGGGACTTAAACAGCGGTTTAGTGGGCGAATTTCCCCTTCGGTGCGGACACCCAAGGGCGAATGGCCGATCTCTATTTAGGTAAAAGCGCGGACTTGAAAATCCATTTAATTCGGACTGAAACTTTCGCCTCGCGCACGTATAGAGAGAGAAAATACGTTAAAAATTAGAAAAATATAGTCAGAGAGAGAGAGAGAGAACGAAAAACCATAGGCGGAGTTGAGAGACAATAACGAAGAGAGAGAAAGCGAGATTGTGGACGCCAACAAAACCCTAATTCATCCCATCGATCGATTTGTTTCCGTTCGATTCCATTCGATTCGGTTGTTGTTTGGCAAATTTATTGCCATTCTCGAAATCCTCATCTGAGCTACAGCTCGAATTCTCGTCGTTTGAGACAGTTTCTCAAAGGTTAGTTTCATGTAGGTTTTCCACTTCATGTTTCGGTTTGTTGATTCGTTTGATTTTCCACGGATGGAGAGTTTTCTTCTGTTGCTTCTCTTGATTTGATGTGCGTTCTGTCAGATCGATCGATTGGTGTCTAGAATTGGGACTTGGTAGATCGGAAATAAGATCCTCTTTTCTTGTTTTCGTGTTTAGATCCCACCGATTAGTTTGGTTTTGGGGATATATTCATGCATGGTTCATGCTTAGATTTGATTTTTGGGGTTCGGTTAATGACGGTTTGTAACCGCGGTATGTTCTCGGTGGTGGAGATTAGGGCTTTTGCTTTAGTCTATCGTATATTTGTCTTGAGATTTTCCGGTTGAGACTGCATTGCGCGAGTGGGGACTGGTATGCGAATCATGTGGAAATGTCGATTACTCTGCAGTTTTGTTTTAATTAGGTTTTGTGTTATCATCTCTGTTAGGTAACGTCCGACTGATTGTACGGTTAAGTTTTTTTTTAATTTTTTCCTTCAATTCTCGTTCTGCCTTGCAAAAAACATTTTAGAATTTTATTGTTCAACAAATATGAACTTCATAAATCGTCCATTTTTTCCAGATTTAGATACCGAGGGGGCCGGCTTTCAATTGATGATTTTCACATCTTCTTTGAGTTTCGGGTCCTGTTTAGATTATAAGAGTTGAGATTTCGTCCATTTATTTTTTTATTTTTTGGTTCTTAGTTGTCTCGATATGTTTTTTAGCATTCTAGCTCATGATATGTAGATTAAATGACAGCAGAGGTGACTTGGATGGGATTTTTATTTTCTAAATGAATGATTGAGGTATCATGTTTATACTATCCGTATCTTTATTGTATCCTGCCAGCATACCAATTGAGTTGAAGCTTTCTGCCTCAATCACAAAGGCTTTTAACAGGCCTTTTTGTGGCAGATTATCATTCAGTTTTCATATATTTATGCTATTTAAAATGCTGCAGGAATCTTATCCCCCTCTAAAATTTTTAAACTATCTATAAATATTATTGTCCAAATTTTATAGCTATCATTATATTTTTATGTCCTCATTTTCATCTGAAGCTTTTCTTAAACTTCATTATTTATTCTTCTTTTATAGTTTAAATCCTTTAATTCACTTGTTGATATTCTGTGTAACTCTATTTCTATTTCCCCTTGTGACTTGGTTATTCTGTTTGTAGATTGGTTGTTGTTCCAATCCTAAACAGTCTTGTCCTTTTGTCTTTTCATATTGTACTTTATAGGAGACTATTGAGAAATCCCCCTTTAATTGCTAGTGGATCTGCATAAAATGTGGAGATTATCTCTTTGTTGTATGTTCCTGCTATTTCCATTCTCTCTGGTGGAAGTAGACTAATCTTTTTTTTTTTTTTTAAACACTTCAATGATATCTGTTCTCTCTTTCTCACTTCATTTGGTTTTCTGTGCCTTTTACTCTTGCCTTTAATGTGTATCAGCATATTTACTTTTCAATATAATTTGATGAACAAACTGAATCTGTAGCCAGCTTTGCCTAAAGGATCCTTGTCAATAGGATTATCCTCATCATGCTTTTGATTGCTATCAGTGGTAGTGGATGATTTCTAAGTGTTTGGATGCCATCTCTTATTATTTGGTTTTTGGAAATAATTAAGAAATATATCTGGTAATATCTGAAGAGTTAAGCCCTGATAGAGAGCAGTGGAGGAAGCACGTAAATATAGTTGATGACTTGTAGCTGCAATTAGGCATTGTTTGAGTTCAAGGATTTGGAGCGTAGTTTTGGTAACTTAATCCATTGAGTTAGTTGTCACATTTGATATCTTTTAGCAGTTATGTTTGTATTTGGCTAGGGAGGAATCGAGAGTTGGTGGAATTAGTTTTTTTTTTCCCCAGTTTGTTATTACTTTTGCAAGTCATAGTTCAAAATTTGCAGAAACTTAATGAACTTTCTTTTTTCTTTTTTTATTGCATTTTTTTACCATCAAGTGCAAAGTGTATTTATAATTAAAAATGCATAAAGTTGTTGAAGTAATTTGAAAAATAAAAATTAATGCCCAAGCATTGCAATTGATATTTATTTAAGCTTTTTAAATATACAAGTTATTGGTATAGGTTTAGCATTGGACCTGCCACACAATTGGGACATGCGCGTCGATACGATTTATATGTATTGCTGGCTGGATATGTTTACATTTCAGAAGCTTTGTTTTTCAAAAAGAATTGGTCATTGTAAGTTCATGTTTTCTACATGGCAGGATTAACCGAGCTATTGGGATACAAAGAAATGTCTCCAGCATCTAGATCCAAGAGCAAGGATAAGTCCTCTGCAAGGGCTGGCAAGGAGCAGCAGAAGGCCTCTTCAAAGTCTTCTGCAGCAGGTACAACAGGAAATAGTGTTGCAGCCAGTGCTTACAATCCTCTTTCAGGAACATTTCACACAATTGAAACAGCACCAGGTGCATCATCCCCACCGTCTCACAGTAATGGCCGATTTCGAAATATAGATGAAACCGACGAGCATTCTGGTAGCTCACTTGGAACAGGAGCAGAATATGATTCTGTTTCTAACAATGATAGTTGTTCTGGTGAGTCAGAAGACCAGAAAGAGAAGACATCCAGTACTGCACCTCGTCCAGAAGCTATACCTGGTTCTGACAATGACAAGCGGGAGAAGATAAGACAAAAGAATGAAAGGAAGCACCAGCGGCAGAGGGAAAGACGCGCACAGGAGTTGCATGAGAAGTGCAGCGGTTACCTCATGTCCAGGAAACTTGAAGCACTTGCTCAGCAACTTGTTGCAATGGGTTTCTCATCTGAGCGAGCAACTGTGGCCCTCATATTGAACGAAGGTAGGATAGAGGAATCAGTTGCTTGGTTATTTGAGGGAGGAGAAGAAGCAGCTCAGCAGAAGGATTCTAATGTTGACAGTAGCAGTAACTTGAAGATTGACATCACTGAAGAGTTAGCTCGAATTGCAGACATGGAGCTAAGATTTAAATGCTCAAAACAGGAAGTTGAAAGAGCAGTTGTAGCTGCAGAAGGTGATTTGGAAAAGGCAGCTGGGACATTAAGAGCACAGAAGCAGGAGCCTCCTACTTCTTCACCAAAGCCTGAAGAAATTGGTGATCCACCAGCCATCAATGTTATCAAGTCAGCAGTATCTGCTGCACAACATTCAATTAGACCACAGCTAGCCAAAGCCAGCAGCAGTCCAGTTGTAATACAACAGAGGAGAGATGAAAGAGATTTTAATTACACCAAAGCAGTACCTGTGGTGGCAACAACTCCAGAAGTTGCTAATAGAAACTTACAGTCTTTGAAAAGAATTCAACCAAAATCAGAGTGGACAAGACCGCAAGTGGCAGCAGCCCCAGTAGAGAAGAGGTGGCCAGGTGCAGGATCAAGTCCTTCTGTTTCATATTCATTAGCATCACCACTGCAAGCTGCACCACCACCAGTGAAATCAGAGGCTAGATATGTTGTTGTTGGAGGTGAAGTTAAGAACCTTCAAACGGGAACGTTGAGGGAACCAGTCATCATGATGCAGCGTCCCCAGTCTATGAATGGCAAGCAGAATCCTCCTGCAACAAGTGTTAGTGCATCCTCTCCGGCAACAGCTGGATGGTACCCAGCAAGTGTTGCCAGTCCTGAAATTATGAAATCAAATGGAAGTCTGCATCAAGTTTCAAGTGCTATGAGTCTTGGAGCTGGCAACCTGAATAATAATGCACAGCAGTTTTACCACCAACCTTACTATCAATCTTTGGTTTCTAGCCAAATGGATTCCTCTGCACCTGGATGGGGAGGAGGATCATGGAGCAATGGCGCAACAGGAACAGTTACAGGGACATCATCATCATCACTCGCTGTTCCATCCTCTCTTGGACTCTTCTCTGGATGGGGTTCAACTGGAGGATCTGGTTCATCTTCCCCAGTCGACTGGAACACCGGAGGGTCCATACCCCAGTGTGACTACACAAACATAGACTGGACTTTGGAGTCTTCAACCCCAAACTCTAGGCCCGGTGGACTATGGCTAGGGCTTGCTTCATTCATGAAGAACAGTAGTAGGATGTATGATTCATGGTCAACATCTTCAGTGCCAACTTCATCGGGTGGGAAGCCTTCAATGAGGCCTGCCAGTTCAAATGGTGTCTGCATCGGTGGGTTGCAGGATGGAGTGGTGGCAGAAGCATCGACGATGTCTTCTTCTTCTTCTTCGGATGGAGGACCGCCACATGAGTGGACATCACCGTTTGCTGGGAAGGACCTCTTTAGCGTACCTAGGCAGTTTGTGACCTCACCCTCACTGTAGAGGATGTGGGAGAAACTTTGAATGATAGGAAAAAGAAAAAAAGACAGACAAAGAAGTGGTTGGATTTGTTGCTGGTGTTGGTTCTTATGATGCCTTTTTTCTTTTTGGATGCTTGTTTCATGCTTTTAACCAGTGAAAACAAAAATTGGGTGGGTAAAAAAAAAAAAAAAAAAATCTAGGTGTGACAATCGGCACCCTGTTGTCTTCTATCATCATTTGACGCCTCCTCTGCTCATGTCGCCGAGCTGAACTTTAGGTGCTGGGAAATTTTCCTTAGTAGGTTCACTCACTGACCAATTGCAACAGACCCCCGAATTTCATCTCGGAACGCTGTCTTTCTATTTTTAAAAGGGCGTAGGCTTGGCTATTTGATTGGGGGCACATGGTAGGGGTTATTACTGCTTTCTGTTTCTTTGGCTAATGGGGTTCTGAAGAGCCTCGTCAGAGTCTCACAATTATGCGAATACAAGATTTGAAAGAAGACATTAACAAAGTTTAAGAAGCAAAAATGTTACAGAATGGGTAATGTTAAATAAATATATAGGTCGGGACGAATGTTTATTAGAAATATTTTAAAATTTTCATAGTGAAGTCAATTTAAACATAATTTCTATAATGTGATTTTTTAAGCTTGTTTAAAATTTTATTACAGGTTAAAAGTAAGAATCATTTAAAATTTTAAAATATTTTAATTTTATTTTTTAAATATATGTAATTATACAATTTTTAAAACTAATATTCGGTTACAAAATTGAATTATTTCAATTTTACATTAAATAAATTATTATATTAAATATTAAATTAAAATTAACGAATGTGTCATTTATTAGTTTTATATATATATACTTAGTCTTATAATATTTAAAATGACTAATATTTTGCTAGAGTCACAAAATAATGTTTGCCACTTTCCTCATATATAAAAACATTTTTGAAAACACGCTAAGCTCCGTCAGCCCCCACGGTAGTATGCATCTTTAACCTGGTCTCGCGGACGTGAAAAGGAAAGGTGATGAGAGGGTTAAGAGTCCAATTTGGAACTTTAAAATATAGTATTTATGCGTAAGTCATATGTAATTTTTTTTTTACTTTAAAAAAATTAAATAAAATATCTTCATCAACTATAATGTAGATATATAAACAATAGTGCAACATATGTTTGCAGAGGGTTGATATTTATGAATCCCCAAACCGTAAAGCCATATGCTAAATTTGAACACTGGCAACCTTGTGCTCTACCTTGCTAATGTTACAGTGCCGGTGCAGCAGTATATTTCTCACAATTACAGCCTGAAAGAGGCCCTCTTGTGGCCTAGAGTCAGCCTACTCAACGTTAGGTGACTAAAGGGCACACTTTAACATGATAGGAATGAACTGCAATTCATGTTCATATATAAACCATATCATTCACAAAAGGGCTAAAAGAAAAAAAAAAATGACAATAAAACAATTTTCTTTCCTCATCTTCATGAGACCCTACTTCCCAACTTATTTATTACTCAATTGCAGTTGAAAGCTCCGTCGAGTTTTTAGAACTTGTGGGCAAAGCACTTTCTCTGTACCACTCATTTTCGCTTCGAGTAAGAAAGCACGCCTCTGCAGTAACGTAGGTAAGAGGACTAGTTAGTACTTGGAAGAAAGAGTCAGAAGCTATGAGTTGTTGCCTCTAAAAACTTTCATAGCTGAGTTTGCAAAGTGAGTTTTCTGAGAAAAGATACTTAGACCAAGATTCTAAGTATAGTTATTTCCCGTTCATGTACTCTTAAGGACTGCTCATGAGGTGGGAGCTGTTCAAAAATGTTGCTCAAGGAGAGAACAAGGCCCCTAACGTTTGTAGATCCCTCCTGAGCCTTGAAACTTGAAAGAAACAGTCCAATTTTGAACGTTCTAAATTAAAATTTGTAAAGATGACATGACGAACCCGCTCAAATATTATGAAAGACTGTAACCAATAAAACATTATTGTACTTAAAACCGACAATAAGAGCAAGAGAGACTTAAATTGGATGGTAAAACTTGAAGAAGCTGTTCAAGTATTTTTACCTGATAAGAACACATCCTTGTAATCATCTTCATCATAGATAAACTGTGGCGGATCAGGTGAACCTATTCCAACAATTGTGCTTCCACTGCAGATCAATGGACATATTTTAAGCATTAAATTAGCAGAGAACATATACTAGTTAATCAGTGCATCTACGGTCATTTTCCAAGTTTGAAATAGCAATTGCTCATTAATGAGAATAGCACGGTTAATATACATTATTGGCAAGCATGAACCAAAAGAAGTGCATAATAAATGAAAAACAAGACGCTAAAAATAAACAAAATTAAATCTTAAAAATACTTCTTCAGCACTTGGCCCTATTCAAAATTCAAAATATAAAATAAATTGTATTAACGAGATGTTTGCAGTAATTTATACGTTACCTTCCTGACATGAAAACGGCATCATACTGCCCACGCCCAGCTGCAAGAATACGTTGCTTCAACTTTTTCAGGGATGGAAGAACATCGAATGCAGGAAGTTCTGCAAAGAACATGTTTTTTATTTTAAAAAGAAAAAAGAAAAAAAAAAACAGAAAATCAATTCAGATTTTGACAATGTACTTACCTAAATCATTGATGCAAACATCTTGAGATATTTCACCCTCTGAGATCTTCTTCAACAAGATTAAAGGGTCAATCTTACTAGTTTGATCCAAACAAAACCGCTGCATAAATCAAAATGGGTCTTAGAAAAGATTTGACATTGAAGAAAAGTGAATCTATTAAAATAATAAAAGCTCTACTGAGGAATATGCAGTGCCTTGTACACTTCAGCTGTTGGGCAAGCCAGTCGTGGTTTTATGAGGACCATAGGTGTGTCCATTGGTATTGGAGGGGGGATATCTTCAACAATCTGAACAAAATACAATAATCAAGAAATCCATAGCCAAAAACATTAAAACTGGACATGCAGTAAGAATCAATATTGTTAAGTAGTAACTTAGAGGCAAATTAATCCAAACTCAGTACTGAAGGACAATGCACAACTATTTGTTACAGCAGTGGAACAAGATATGACCCAGAAATAGAAGAGTAGTCTATAGGTAGGCCATAGAATCATACCTCCCCTCTACCAGTACAATATGCTGCTCCATGTGAGAAGAAAAATGGAATGTCTGAACCAATTTCACCAGACCATTCTTGAAGTTCCTTTTCAGAGGCAAGACAGCCACTAAACTGATTAGCTGCCCATAGAGCAGTTGCAGCATTACTACTTCCACCACCTAGCCCTGCCCCAGAAGGGACTCTTTTGTCAAGGTGAATCTGCAAATTATATATTGACCAAACAAAAAAAGGAAGACTTAAACTGGATTCAAATAGATGAAAGAAACCACTTGTATCTAGATTTTTTTACCCAAAAGAAGTTGTCACTGCCTGTCTTTGTTCTGTAAAGATTCAGTGCTTTGATGATCTACAAAGAGAGGTTAAGATTCAAACATTGCATCAGTATAACATCCAAAAAGAGGAACACAAAGAAAAAGGAGGCAAACCACATAGAGAAAACTCAACATTACAACTGACCAGATTTCTTTCATCAACAGGGATTCCTGGCACATTGGTCGAAAGACAGTCTTTTGTTTTTGATGGCGATAGAGAAAACTTAATAGTATCTCCTAGACTTACCACCTGAAGAAGCAATAGAATAGAGATGAAAATTAGTCGCACCAATGCATACTAATGAAGATATGTTTTTCTAATTGATTGTGTACACATTTGAAGTCACTCATAATTGATGCCTGTTGATTGAAAATTCCATGTAATACTGGTTTCGATAACTACTGATAAAGAACGCCAATAATGTACTAAATGTCAGTTTTTATGGTGTTCTTGTGCCCACCAAGTATGAAAGGAATTGAGGCCCAACCACCAGCAATAGCAAATTATTCTCCGTCTTGGACTAAATACATTTATCTTTTCCCAGTTCTCATTTTGCTATTTATCAGTATAATTTACAACAGAATCAGAAACAGAACTAACATGAAATAGAGAAGCCAAATCGTGAAATCCATCTTCCCTCTTGTTGGTTATTCTCAAGAAAACATTAATCTGCACTTCAAAAGTTACACAAATAGATCCAACTATCAGAAACCCACTCTCAACAAAAATTCAAAGAAAAATAGAACACTTTCTTAAAAAATCTTTCTGGGATTAAAAGGGAAAATATATACATATATATAATTACCTTGCAAGGTGAAAACAAAGTGAGCCTTGAAAGCCCAGTGCTATTGTCTACTTCATCAGCTAACCTATTTATCCTTTCGTCTGGATCATACACAATCTAGGAAAAATAAAAAATAAAAAACCCAGAAACAAACTTGCAATTTTTTTTTATGAAAAAGAAACACAAATAATAAGAAATTTTCCTAAAAGTACCTCTATTTGTCTTCTCCCGGTGCTTTTGTGAGGACCCATGGAGGCTTTGACGAAAAGGGTTTTGGTACCTTGAGATTTTCCATGGAAATTGAAATACCCACCTCGCCGATTTGCAGTGATATTGCTTTTACAGCTGAGATTTGTGGGTTTTCTTACACATGAAGAAGGGCGGTTCAAATGATGACTGCTGCAGATGAACTGGGAAGAACAAGACGCCATGGATGAGCACAGCAGAGTTGGAATCAAACAAACTCTACACCAACAAAATAATCCAGAGTTTGTCTTCCATGAAATAAATGAGATTATAAAGCAAGTAATTAAATTGTTGAGATTTTCCACTGCTCAGTCCTCGTGTCTCACATGCCTCTGTCTTTCTTGGCTTTTAGTTGGCAGGAAATATTATATTTAGGAAAATTTCTTGTTTATCATTTTGCTCATTTGCTGCCATACGAGAACTTCAAAGTTTGATGAGGCAATTTGGCTATTAAACTGTTTAAAACATTTTTATAACTTTAATATCTTTCTAAGTACAAATGTAAAGAAGATTAGGAGGGTTTGAATTTAATTATATTTCTTAATTAGTGCAGAATAAATTAAGAGAATTAGTTTTGAATTTTACACTTAACATGCCTCAAATCATTGCAAAGATTCCTTAAGAGCTTCTTTATTATTTTTCTTTAAAAAGTTTTATCAACATAATTTTTTACTCTGAAAACTCAAATTCAGTATATAAAATTAACCGGTTTTTTTAACATAATAAGGTAATGTTTGGATCGACCCTTTCTGTAAAGGTGAATAAGCCCAAGCTAGAACTTGAGACTTATTTTAATGTTAAAACTGTAAGATATCAGAGATAAAGGGATTATTACATTTGCTGCTTTTAAATCATGCAAGTTTGCAAGAGGAAAAGCAAGGTATCACAGTACAGGAAGGCCAATCCGCCACAGTCATTCTCTCCTTCAAGGAGCTTGTTACCTACCTAAATTGTAAGTTTCAATATGTACACTTGTTTTCACTAGTTGAATATATAATATAGCACATGTTAACTTGAAATTTGAAGCCTTCTCTTCCTCTCAAAACTAGCATGAAGTTCCCAACCTCTGCTTCAGTCCCATTGCTTTGCTAACCTCAAAGACCTTGGGTAAAAGCTTCTCAAAGTGCCCCAAGAACAACGCCCATTCATCTTCGCTCATATCTCCTAGCGAAATCCCCTCTTCGTGCTTAAACTGCTTAGTCTCTGAGAAACTCTTGCTCCTCATTATGCCCCCAACAACCCTTTCACCACCACCATCATCATAGCCGATATCCCAAGAGTTGCATTCATCACAGATGCTCTCTATTCTGGGAGCGGTCTCGCTCATTGATCGAACAGGTGGAAACTTCACTGGAGCTTTTGGTGGCTTCCTCATCTCACATTCAATGACATTGGAACAGCAGCTATCTTCCCAATCGATTTCAAATTGAAGCACGGTGTTCTCTTCCTCGTCTTCATTGCCCTTGAACGATATGTTCATGGCAGCAGCCTTGGCATTCGAACAAAGGGTCTCTAACACACTCGGGCCTTGTTCTGTCCCATAGCTTTTCCGGGTCATCATGCCACCAATCTCAGCAAGACAAAGACCCGCATCAACAGCACGTTTCAAGAAGATAGTGCAGAGCACAAGCACCCGTATGGAGGATTCCTGTAATGAAGGCAGCTCGGTTCTAAGGAGTTCTGCATCCTTTAACGGGTTGAGCTGGCAAATGTACTCAGCTTCTGACTCCGAGAAGGGCACAGCGGCCTGGGGCCAGTGCAGCCATTCAAAATATGGATCATCCAGCAACTCCGGTAGGCAGAGTCCGTGGTCAATAGGCACAAGCTCAGCAGCTCCAATTGCATAGCTTTCACTCACATGCCCGCTGAAACTGCCGTTGTTTTCACACCGGTTTTTCTTCACAAGGATATTACCTGCATGCCTATCAAGGTTGAGGAGTCTTATATCAAGAATTCCAATTCTGTGAACTGAGGATACAGAGAAACCCGACATGCCCAGGTCTCCAGCATCAAAGTCATGATCTACAAAGCGCTGAATTGAGGCAATCTTTGGCAGTGGAGTAAGACCTGTTTGATGGTTCGCATGGAATTTGGTGTGTGATATCTTGACGAGTGCAGTTGGAGGAACCCCAGCAAATCCACCATGATCAATTAGGTAAGCAGCTACTTCCCGCAATCCGTTCTCGCCTACACGAACTGAATGCTTCAAGCCCGGCTGGCTTAGGACGCGACCCACATATCCTTTTGGGTTGTTCATGGCTAATGGCTCTTCATCGGTTGGTTTCACAACAGCAATGCCATCACCGTTACGACTGCTCAAGTAGTAGACACCACCAAGCCCGCTTGACACAAGAATTGGCTCAACACCAGATGCCATTGCAATAGCAGCCTCGAGTACAAGAGCACGAACTCTTGAAGCTCTAAAGCCCGCTAAAATCTCAACCGTTGGATTAGTATTGGCTTTATTGGGATTATCACTGAGCTTGTTTGTAAGGGGGAAGCAAGGCGTGGAGAAGCTACGATGGAA